>VTPC01004720.1:28985-45484 GCA_011009095.1 Ignelater luminosus
GAATGAGATGATGATGATGATGATGATGATGATTATTATTATTATTATTATTATTATTATTATTATTATTATTATTATTATTGTTGTTGTTGCTAGAAGTACGTAGCGATTCCATATACGTTAATAAACTAATTGTAAAAGTTTCATTCTGTTAGTGTACTGTAGTTCTGACCTATTATAGTTTATAATATGAAATTTGTAGGAAATTTCATGCTCGACAAGATTGATAAAAATTAACCGTTAACGAAATATTTTGCATAACTCGTTTTTAAAAAACTTTAACTCAAAAAATATTAACTATACAAGAAGAATTTTAAAATATAAATTATAGGAAATTTTATTCCCCACAGAAAAGGTTATAAACAATTTTATAGTAAGACCCGCCGTTTATGAGGTATTTAAGAAAAGCTGTTTTGCAAGATGGCGGCTGAAGCACCACTTAATCGCCGCGCCAACCTGCATTTATACTCAGAGTGCACTCCTGAAGAATTCCAACACAAAAGGAACTGCGTGCATATAATTTTGCAGCAGAATTCCACTAAAATGTTTATATGCAACACAAACTACAGCTCTGTAGTTTGTGTTGCCTATCCTTCAGGCGTAGTAGACAGTTCTGTATGATTATTTTATTGAAATTTGTTTATTAGCTAATAAAATTATACTCAGATATTAATTCTTGTACAAGTTGCAATATTTTGATAAATATTGAAATGCAATTAGAAATTATAACCTTGAAACGCTAAAAAAAAACGCTAAAAAATAAAAATATTTTTATTTTCAGGTACTGCTTGGAAATTCAAGCACTCAATGTCTCCAACCTTATCTTGCCAGGAATATCTTTCAACAAAATCCCTTGACCGCATTTCAAAAGCGTACTTTGTCATCTGATCGAGATGAAGAAGAAGATTATGACTATGAAGACGAGCCGGATGAGCACATCACTTACGGTGAACACATGAGTATGGATAAAGATGAGATGAGAAGAAGATTGAGACGGGCATCTGAGCAACGGGATAGGATTGCAGCGTATCTACTGGAAAAACCAAAAACTAAAATAAAGAGTGTGCTTAATATCAATAGAGAAAAAGAAGAGGCCCTACAACGATATTATCTTAAAGATAGTCAACCAAATAGCGAAAAAGAGAATGTATTTGAAGTTTACGATTATTACGCAGAGCAATACAGATCGAAAGAGTTTAAAGTTCTTCCACATTTGCAACCTTATAATTTAAAACCGTTCGGAACCGGTGAGAATCTTGTATTTCCCATATACAATGTAAATAGGAGCCGATCTATTGTATATCCAGATACAAACTATTTTGAACACGCTAATGAAACTTACAAAGTAGAAGGCTCGAGTTCATATCAAGGAGGTTCTACCGGTAATCAATACAGAGAGTTTTCTACGGTTTCGACCTCTAAAGAACCAGTTTTTAATAAAGAAATACTTTTACCTGAATGTCCCTCTAAAGAAGTAAACAAACATTGCGTATCTTTAAGAAAAGATGTTCCAAAACAAACAAATTTAACATCTGAAAAAACCGAGCAAACCCCAAAAGAAAAGGCAGAGGATATCAACTGGGAAGTTGTGTGGAAGATTCTTAATCCACCAGAAATTTTAAAATCAACAAACAATAGTGAAGCTTTAGAAAAATATTTATCCACAATCAGTGAGAAAAAAATGTCGCCTGAAGTCCCATCAAAAGTTGAAAACCAAAGCAAAAGCGTGCAACCCATAAATTCTAATCAAACCTCTACCTTTAAATCACAAGATCAACAAACAAAAACGAATGATTTAAAGCTTGTTGAAAAATGCCTGACGACATTAAATGCAAATCATCAGGCTCAACCTTCTTCCAGTGCTGATAATAAGTTAAAGCTTGTGGAAAAATGCGCAGCTACCTTAAATTCTATAAAACAACAAGAGCAACAAACTAAATGTAAACCTGAAACCAAAACCGAACCTCAACAACCTTGCAATCAGAATGTTTCAACTCAAACAGATGTTGGTACCTGGAAAATAACAAATGCATCATTCGCTAATAACAATCTGACTAACAATGATGTGAAGCAATCTGAACGTTTATTAAAAATTGGGAAAGATCGACAAACTATATTTGCCTACAAAATAAATCATAAAAGCACAAGAAAAACCAAGTCATTACCAGCCATGGTTACAAGTGAAAATCAAGCTGTTAATTTGAAAGATTCTCAAACCAAGAAGATTGTTGGTAGTTGCACTTCAACAGGCCCTAATAAAAACGAAGATAATCTTTTAAAATCGAAAAAAACTAAAAACTCATCTCAGTTTACCCAAAAGAAGAATTATCATACAGCCAAACGTCTTCGGCCAAATACCGCCCGGCGTTTTTTCAATACTTCCACGTCAAAACGAAGAAAGACAGATGAAAGATCTATGGCTCAAGCAAAATTAGCTGAATCTAGATACGTGTGCAAAAAGTTAAGCAGTGTTGGCACCAAGGACTGTCCAAGAATGACCATAAAAGGATGCAAACCACCAGATATATCTGCTGAAGAGGGTTGCTTTAGAGATTATCCCTTTGTTAAATGCAAGAAAGTAGAATCACCCTATCCATCATTTTCTGAATGCGGGGAATTATACGAAACGCCGACGTGCGAATGCCTAGCTGATTATAGGATTCTGCAACCAAAGTATCCCATAATAGAAAAGTTGAAGCTGTTAAAGCCTCCCCCACCAGAAAGTGGTGGTGAACACATTGATGGTCGCAAAGAACAGGAATGCATCAGGAAGAAAACTGGACAAGTCAACGAGGGTATTACGAAAACGTGCTGTTCGTTTAATGATCCAGATAATGAAATGCAAGGCATGGGCCGACTTCGGAAAGAACAAAGGGAGAGAAACGAAGAGAATCAAGACTAGATTTTCTGTGTATAAACCAGGTAATTGCAAAAAATCTCTTTAAAATTCTTTTTTAATGCAAAGCATTTTTTTCTTAGGACGATGGTTGTAGGAAAACCTTAGGTTATTGGAACATATCAAGATAAAAAATAGCAAGATTGGTTTGGAATATTAAAGCTAACACCCAAAAAAATCGAAACTAGAAAACTATAGAAAAAAAAGTCAAAATTGTTCCAGGCCTTCCCATTTATCGTGTTCAAGCAGGTTAAAATAATTCATAAAAATGGCAAAAAATCAAAATCCATAAAGGTAAGCATCAATTATAAAAATCACTTGGGATGATTCAAAATTGCATTTTTTCTAATTTTAGATTATGATAGAACATAAATATAAGCAGCAGGAATAACACAATAAAGAGTTGCCTTGATGACCAATTCGTTCTGGATTCATATACGTACCATTACTTGTTGTGTATTTATAATTAGTTTGGCTTGTACTTTAATCACAATAAAATTTTTGCCAATAGAACTGTTGCTCTTAGTTAAACCTTCATTTGACTTCTCATGTTCAGGAAAAGCTTCTTCGAAGGTAGAGGTGGCTGTAGTCTTTCAGGCAGACTCGCGATGCTTTTGATGCTTAATCGTCTTCTTATTCTTCTTTTTTCCCTTCTTCCTATTCTTTTCATTCTTCTCATGCTTCTCGTTATCTTTTTCTTTTTATGTTGAATCTTCTAGTCCTTCTCGTTTTTCTTCTTCTTTTATTCTTTTTGTTCTTCTTATTCTTCTGGCTTTTTACGCTCTTCTTGCCATTTTCCCTCTTCTTGCTGTCCTTACTCTTCTCGCTGTATTTGCTGTACATGCTCTCTTCGCCGTTCTCGTTTTCTTCGTTTTTCTGTTTCTTTTCTTCATTATTGTTCTTCTCTTCCTTCCAACTCTACTAACTATCCTCGCTCTTCTCGTTCTTTTGCTCTTGTCGCTCTTCTTGACCTTCTCGCTCTTCTGGCTCTTTTCGTAATTCTCGCTTTCTTTGCTCTTTACGCTCTTCTCGATCTCCTCATTCTTGTTGCACTCCTCGCCCTCTTTGCTCTTTTTGCTCTCGTCGTTATTCTCGCTTTTCTTGTCCTCGTTTTCCTCGCTATTCTCACAGTTCACCATCTTTTCGCTTTTCTGGCTTTCCTCGCTACTCTGGTCTTTTTCGTTCTTTATGCTCTTTTTGTCCTTTTTGATTTTCTCGATTTTCTTGCTCTTCTCGATCTTTATGCTCTTCTCGCTCTTTTCGCTTTTCTTGCTCTTTCTGTTCTACTGCTTCTTCTCCCCACTCTACTTCTTCTCGCTATTCTCGCTGTTCTAGCTCTCCTCTATCTTTTCGCTGTTCCGGCCCTTCTAGCTGTACTCGCTGTTATTACTCTTCTTGCTGTCCTCATTCTTCTAGCCCTTCTCGCTTTTATCACTCTTTTCATTTTATCGCTAATTTCACTTCTCTCGATCTTCTCGCTTTTCTTTTTCTTCTTGATTTTCTTCCTCTTTTTCCCGTTTTCGCCATTCTCGCCCTTCTCGCTCCTCTCATTCTTCTCGATCTTTTCGCTCTTTTCACTCTTCTCAATTTTCTAGCTTTTCTCGCTGTTCTCGCTCTTCTTGATCTTCTAGCTCTTCTAGCTCTTCTTGCTATTTTTGCTCCTTTTGTTTTACTGCCTTTTCTCGTCCATCTCGTTTTTCTTGTTATTCTGGTTTTCTCGATCTCCTCGCTCATCTCGATCTTTTCGCTCATCTGGCTTTTCTTGTTCTTTTTGCTGTTCTTAGCCTTCTCGCTTTTCTCGCCGTTCTTGCTCTTTTTGTCCTTCGTGCTGTTCTCAGTCTTCTTGATCTGCTCACTCTTTACATTCTTTTTAGTAATCTCGCTGTTCTTGCTCTTCTCATCCTTCCTGCTCTTTCCACTATTTTCGATCATCTTGCTCTTCTCACTCTTTTTGCGCTTTTTGCTCCACTGCCTTTTCTTTGTTCCATCTCATCTCGCTCTCTTTGATTTCTTCACTCTTCTGACTCTACTTGCTCTTCCCACTAATTCTGCTCTTTCTACTTCACTGCATTTTCTCTCCCATCTTGCTCTTCTAGTATTCTCGTTTTTTTTGATCTCTTTGCTCTTCTTGCTCTTCTAGCTTTTCTTGCTCTTCTCGCTCTTTTTACTCTTCTCGCTTTTTCACTGTTCTTGCTCTTCTCGCTATTTTTGCTTTTTTTACTCCACTGCGTTTTCTCATCCATCTCGATCTTCTTGATAAATCGATCTCTTCGCTCTTTTTGATCTTCTCGTTTTTTTTGGTCATTTTGGTTTTCTTGCTATTCTCGTTCTAACCGCACCTCTCGCTCTTTTTGGTATTTTTGCTTTTTTTACTTTTCTCGTTCTACTCGCTCTTTTCATCTTTCTCGTTCTCTTCGCTTTTCACACCCTTCTTGCTCTTCCCGTTCTTCTCGGTCTTCTTGCTCTTTTTGCCCTTTTTGCTCTACTCACTCTTCTAGCTCTTCTTGCTCTTCTGATTCTAATTGGTCTTCTTGCTCTACTCGCTTTTTTAGCTTTTCTTGCTTTTCTTGTTCTACTAGCTTATATCGGTCTTCTTGCTATTTTCGCTCTTCTTATCTTTTTCGTTCTCCTCGCTGTTCACACTCTGCTTGTTCTTCTCGTTTTTTCTGTCTTATTGGTTTTGTTACTCTTCTCTTTCAACTCGGTCTTCTTGTTCTTCTCGTTCGATTTGCACTTTTCGCTCGTTTCGGTCTTCTCGCTAGTCTCGCTGTCCTTATTATTCTGGTTCTCCTCGCTTCTCACACTCTGCTTGCTTCTCTTGTTCTTTTCGGTCCACTTGATCTTGTTACTCTTCTCGTTCTACTTGCTATTCTTGCTCTTCTCGCTTTTCTCTGATTTTTCGTACGTTTCGTTCTTCTCGCTTTTCTCGTTATTCTCTCATTATTCTTGCTTTTCTTGCTATTCTTACCCTTCTCGCTTTTTTAGACCGTCTTATTCTACTCTACTTCTACTATTCTCGTTTTTTTGGTGCTATTGCTTTTTTTGCTATGATCGCTCTTCTCGTCTTTCTCGTTCTACTTGCTCTTCTTGCTTTTCTCTGTTTTTTCGTACGTTTCGTTCTTCTCGCTTTTCTCGTTATTCTCTCATTATTCTTGCTTTTCTTGCTATTCTTACCCTTCTCGCTTTTCTAGACCGTCTTATTCTACTCTACTTCTACTATTCTCGTTCTTTTTGGTCCTATTGCTTTTCTTGCTGTGATCGCTCTTCTCGTCTTTCTCGTTCTACTTGCTCTTCTCGCTATTTTTGCTCTTCTCTCTTTTCTCGTTTTTTTGTTCTTCTGAATCTTCTGATTCTAGTCGCACATCTTGCTTTTCTCATTCTTCTTGCTTTTCTTACCCTTCTTGCTTTTCTCGATCTTATCGTTCTTCTCGCTTTATTGCACTTCTCACTATTCTAGCTCTTCTCGCTTTCCTCGGTCTTCTGCTCTTCATACTCTTTTGATTTTTTTTTATTATTTTAATGCACTATTTCTAAATAACCTAGACTGTGCTCTTCACGCAGACTTGTGTGTTGAATTGCTTGACTCCTTTTTCTTCTTTTGTATTGGTGTACGGTTTGATTATGAGTTGTCCTGTTTCTTCCAATTGTCTTCATGTGGTAAATCAATACTAACTTTAGGTGACACGCTTAATACAAATTGTTTTAGGATTGCAAGCAAAATTATGTTTGAAACCTTTCATCTTAAAGTTTAAGAAAGTATTCGTATTTCCAACTGAAATGCTGAAATGAGACTTCTTAGAGTGTTACTATGTACCTAGTACGCAAATTTATAACTTTTATAAAGTTATTTTAATAAGATTAAGTAAATTCAAGAGTTTTCTTTTAATTTTCCTTAATTGCTTTAATAAAAGCAAAAACACTTTAAACATTTTAACAAATTGCCGTAAAACGTAAAATAGAAAGCTGACTCTTCTTCTCTAAATTTCCCATTTTAAATTGTAAATTTGACTAAGAAATTTCGCAGAGAAGTCATAAATATCCATTTTTGCTAGTTCGCAGTTATTTAAGAACATCTCTCTCTCCTTATGACATACATTTTGCGAATCTTTCCTCCACATAAGTTTGCATTTTTCCATTTCCTAGCGTCAGAGGAATGCAACAGTTGCGACATTTGCGATGCAGACATGAATTTAATAATTCATGTCACGTCCATGGGGGCACAGAAATATTATAAAACTCGCGCGGTTAAAAATAATGTGTAAGGTTTGTCTGTCTCAGGCATTGGCCTTTCTATTCTATTTTTCGTCTTATATATTAAAATTAATAAATATCCTTCCTCCTGAAAATCTCCTTTAAACAAAAAGGAACATTATCGTTGTGTTACGAGAACAGTCTGCTTGTTTTGTATTCAGTAATAACAAATAAGTTTACATCCTAATGAGACGACGTTCTTGTTTAGTTTTATATGCGGCGGCGTTGGAAAACTCATTTTTATACATTTTTTTTTCTGATTACATCATATCTTTGCCTTAGAAAGAAAATAAACGTAATTGATTTCGCGTTTGTTTGTCGGAAAGTTTCGAAACGGAAAATTGAATTCGAGCCCTTTGAGGGTCGCTTTAAACACAATAAAGTATTAAAGTTTGGTTTACAACTCGAGATATGATTGTGTTACTGATTACGCACCGAAATTGATTTTTCTAAGGCGTAGAAGTTTGTTTTTCCTATAAAAGAGTGTCGTCGCGTATATACAGGGTAATGTAAAAGAATGGAATGTTTTAGTGTACACGTAATTGAAAATTTATTGACGAGAAACAAACATTTTTTTAATTTAACATTGAAAGGTAGATTTAAATATTGAGAGCAAATCTAAAAGATTTTTTTAATTCTTGATGTTTAAGATTAAAATCTTAGATTGACGTCTACGAGTGCTTAAAGTAGATTCATTACGTTTTCCCAGAATTATTAGGAAAACTCATACCTGTCCCTAAATTTGATTTGCACTTAACAGTTTTGCAAATTCTAAATAGATGTACTTCATTATTATCTAAAGATTTTTCTACTTTTGAATGGAGTGACGTAATTCACAATTTCGGACTAATGATCAGTTGGCTATTTAGCGTCTTCCAGTGTTTAGAGTAGATTTTCGGCGTTTTTCCCTGATTCTCAGCGTTTTCTGCAGAATTTCCAGACATTTGCAACTTCATATCTTCCCGATTAGACACGCAGGTCTTTAGATAAATCAAACCGCCTTTATCAATAAATGGATAAATAGTTCGTAATCTCTCGTCATTCTCGCGATCAAAACTTTGATTTTGCAGTCTTGAGAACGAATACTTTAGCTTATCGACTTCTTAAGGGGTCAACGCAAATCTTCTTTTTCAAGTTGTTCAGAGATCTAGGCTGCCATGTGCACAATCTGCGTGTACTTCAAAAAGTAAATGAGATACGAACAATCCAAACTAAGACAAGATTCATCAAAGTCGTCACTGGTTTTTTTCTCTTTCCTCTGTTGAGTTTGATCTTGTCATATTTATTGATTTCCTGTAGCCAAATAACCGATTTTCTATGCAACCAGTCTGGGTCCTTCCACCATCTTGACTCTAGCAATTGAGCTCCTGAACATCCCCTAGAAGGAAGATGAGCAGAATTTGAGCTTGCCGGGAACGTAACGCCAACTATTGCAATCTGTTAGAGATCTAATCTCCTTTATTAGATTCCCTATCAAAGGTGTCCACTCCTCTGAACCCCTTATCCATGATAAGATGGTAGACGAATCACTCCAAAAGAGACTTCTTTTAGGCGGTGTATAAAGTCTTGCTCTAACAATCGCAGCAAGCAGCTTCACCCATGATATCATCATTTCACGTGAAAGTGGCACTCGTGCTTGGCTACAGGTCTTCTTCATGACATTCTCAAAATGATGACTTGGTCTCTTCGTTAACCGGCATATTCCATAATAATTGCAGTTAGCAGATATTTTGCAACAGTAACTTAGAAATAAAAGTAGTCTCAGCCCAAAGACAAATACTGATGACTTCTCCTTTTCCTTGAAACTATCAGTGAACTCCATTCCTCTGAGATTAAAACAACCTTGACCCATTAGAGCACTGGAAAAAATGGACTATAGTTCACTTCAAATACAACTTACTAAATTATCTCATCACCGTCTGTATTAACCCAAAGGAATCGCAAAAAATCTGTAAACTTATCTGCAGGACAGTCTTACAGATGTCAAACACGACACCTATCTTCTTGATAAGAACTTTTACGTCTGTCTCCTTAATTGTAGTCTTCAATTTACTTTTTCGAAACGCCATAACTGTTAGCTAATGGAAAATAGCCTTCCAACCAAGGTAGTTTGACTTCGTAGTGGCATCCTCCATGCATAGTGACGGTTCGATGAAACAACTCCCTAGAACGTCCATCGCACCATCAGAGACCTGCTGGGAAAAATTCCAAGCCCACGTAGAAAACAACCTTCCCTACGACCTACTCCTAGACAGAATCGAAGACATCAAAGTCTCCGTCCAAGCATCCGTACCCAAGAGAACCGTCAATCCCAGGCGGCTCCCTCCGCCCGCTTTCCTCCCCTAAAAGTGACGAGGATACAGAGAATACGTTAGCAGTTAACACTCACAATCCAGTGGTGAAAACGCAGTAAAACCGACTCAATGTTATCATCCGCTAGCATGTTACCCGGATGAAACGCGCTGGTCAGCCGCTTTTTCGAGCCTGGATCACCGAAACGGCGCCAGATTTTGCCAAAAACTCATAGTTCTCACTAGACAGAAAACTACCCAGGAATCCCATTTTAACCAAAACAGTAACGTACTAGCTGATCCTCTGGACAAGGTGAATATTTTCGCCGACGTTCTAGAAGAAACCCATCAACCTCCAGAAGATCCACTATTTGATGCTCAAGCCCGCTATGATGTCTGCCTTGATTCCGACATCGCTCCTCGCCTTCACGTCACACCTCCAGATCTCCCGGATCTCCTCCCAGACATAATTTACCCCATTCTCGAGGAGAAAACCGCCAAGGTGTTTGTTTTCAGCAAGAATTCGATGCTCTAACAAAACGAGCCCTCCAACACGTGTCACCTGCAGCCACAGTTCTACTGACTCTCATGTTAAACTGTTTCCTTCGCTGCGGATACCTTCCTTCCGTTTGGAAGAAGACAACCGCCGTCATGATTCACAAACCAGGAAAGCCTCGCACTAACCCAACCTCTTCCTTTTTAACGTTCTAGGCAAAGTGTTTAAGGGGTTATTAACAAATACACTCCGAGCACACTTAGATGCTCGCAATCTTCTCCCAGAGCATCAGTCCGGATTCTATCCTGTCTCTACACCGACGTCTCGGTAGTTTTCAATCCTCGACGTTGCGTAACTGCCACGTTTCTCGACATCGAGAGGGCCTTCGGCAAAGTCTGGCTCGAGAGGTTTTTCTTTAACCTCCGAGCTGCCAAGATTCTCCTTCATCTTTTACTGACACAGCATCCCTCGTGCCAAAAAGCCTGAGGTCTGCCTTTCACAATTCGCGGACAACACGTTCCTGCGGAAGACGTCTTGAAGCTCCTCCGAGCTATCAAGAATTCTGGCGTTGTTGTTTATACACACATGCAAAACCTCCATAAGACCTGTAATCGACTACCTTGCTTTCGCACCGTCATATGCGATCAGAACCTCACTATGACCATGAAAACTCTTTAACGCAGATTATCTGAACATTATGGTGATGGAATCCTCTTTGGCTCTATGGTCAGAAACACTTCAGTTGCTTGCTTTCGTGGTAGTGGTCTAAAAGTGATAAATTCGTGATATAACAAACGAGGTGGTAATAGAAAATACGAGCAAAGGAGAATTGTTAAAGCAGCTGCAACTGTTATGCTTAAGGATATTCGAATGATTTCTAGACTATCTAGATATCACTGACTTTACTAAAAATAGTGATAGTTGTTTAAGTTTCACATATACTTTTGAGCAGAATGATAACTAAAGAAAGAGAGGAAGTGGACAATCTGCAATTAAAAAGTGTACAGCTATTTCTCATGCTATTGTTTTAGCTGCAAGGCCACCTTCTTTAATTTTGCCTTTGCAAGTTGGTCTTGCTGTTTACTTTTTTTGCAAAGTTGAACTCAAAATCACTGTTGATGTTGTCTCAAGCATGGGTTTTTGTGCTAGCTACAGCAGTGTCGGTTTGTACAATCCTGGAAATCTGCTGTTTCAAAAAAATCATTTTTGCAATTCTTTTTTCATAACGTCGATTTCAACATTGACATTGACATTCACGCAATTGGTGGAATTGGGTGCGTTACTATAGAAAGTGCCTTAGAAGACAACCAAGTAATCAAACAATTTGTCATGCCTGTTTCTTACGAAACCACGACTGCTCGAATAATTGAAATGCAAACGTTTCGAAGGCAGAAGAGAGTTGATATCGTAGGTGTCACTGTGCGAAATGTCTACCTAGAAGAAACTTTTAGAAGCAAGGTTTAATGGAGACAGTGAGAATTATAGCAAATTACGGATGCAATCTTTTCCATTTATAAACAATCCACCAACGGACTAACTACCTTGACTTACACAGTTAAAAAAACAAGACGACAACGCAAGAAACATGTTTAACAACTTTCCACCAATCACTATACCTGAAGGTAAGAGACAATAGCTGGTTCTGAAATCCATCTGTTTCATTGTGAAAGACAGTGGTCTTTCTCAACTCTGGAAAATGTTTATACTCCTTCCTGCTTACTTAAAATGCTTTTAGATTATGGGTATGCAAGAACAATCAGGGCTTGTAGCGCGATCTTGTGTGCTTTTTCAACTGTGATGATGGAGCAATTGGCTATCACAAAAAAAGATAAGAAGCATGTCGAAAACTTTTTTTGTCTTGAGAAAAAATTCACTATCATTTTCTAATTTAGAAGAGGATCAAGGGATATATAAACTAAAAATACAGTTTTTTGACACCACGAATTGTTTCAAGCAAAGAGAAAAAACTTCACAGTTGTAGATTCAAATTTCTGAGCTTCTTTTGTTAGTTCTGAATTTTATTTTGGCAGGTAACTGAGAAGTGTGTGACGGCTATGCTCCCAGTTTTTCATGCTGCAGGGCACTTTTCATATGTTAAGGCCTGCCAGTTATACCTTCAGAATATGAAGAAGTTAAGAGAGACCATGCAGCCGGAGGAGTACTGCAAATTCACCGAGCAAGATTTTTTTACTGTTCAATGCTCTGATAAACACTGGCGCAGAGTATGGACTGACTTGGTGATTGAGCAGATCCTGATGAAAACATAAAGAGCATTGGGTATGGGGATGTTTTATATAGGACAGTGATGGATTTCCGGTTTTCCAATTGCCCACCACATCTGTGAAACAATAGCGAAATTTTGTAATATACAAGCTGTCTTCAGAGATCAGTACATTAAACTGGTAAGCAGAAGAATAGAAATTGACAAGCAAACTCGTAAAAAATTTGAAGTATGGTTTCGACAACACTCTTTATTTGTAGTCAAGAAAGAACTTTACGCAACCGCGAAAGGAATAGCTGATTCTGAGTATACCACCTGCTACAGAGCAGTGTCAGTTGGTGAATTAGCACTTCAAGATATAGGAATTGACTCGAATGACTTGGAATCCCTCAAGCTTAAGCGGTCAAACATGGCAAAAACAATGTCCACAGCAAGTAGCAACGTCACAAGCAGGCAAGGAAATAATTGAAATAAACACAACTCAGTTGTTTCAGATTCATTCAACTGATGAATTTCGTGACTGCTGCAATTGTTTGTTGTGTTTCTAAAGCAATTCATTTAGAGATTGTCACTGACATGGCAACAGAATATTTTTCAGCGTGTCTTAAACGATTTACCTCCAGACGTAAAGTGCTTATTTGTTTATATTTTGAACCCATAACGCCACCACATTTTCTGATTGGTTGGCCTATTTCTTCAATTCCTGAACATAATCTAGAAAACATTTCATAGCATTCATTATCATGTCTTCAACATGTTTTAAACACGCTTTCCGAAGGAATACATCAGTCATACAGGCCCTGCTACACGACCCGGAGTAATTGATGACTGTCGGCTACTTTGTGCAAATTTGCAGCATAAGCTGGTAAGAAAACTGTTGCGAATTGTTTAAGCAGGAAAAAACATTAAAACTCTAAAATATTATAAGTTTTTAGGTAAGTCAAAGAGAGTTTAGTATATACTGTGTTAATTGCTATCAAAGCGATTTATTTAGACATGTATGAAGTGTGCTCTGGTGAGAGGCCACACCAGGGAATGTAATGATTTGACATATTTGGACAGCTGCTATAAGCACAACTTTCGATCTGAACCGGCATTTAGGTAATTTTTTCTGGTTTTGCCCGTCACACTCTTATACCGTATTTTAGGCCCTTTGGGATCTATCAGGTCTGTTGGACCGTTTGGGCCTTTTAGCCTTTTTTTTGGGCTGCTCTTCTCGGCAAATTCTTGAGGATTTCTTCAGTTATTAAGTCATAACCTGGCGTGTTTTGCTATTTATCATAAATAAATTTCATGTTACTTTTTATTTTACTGGCTACTTCTTTAAAATTTATTAGTTTTATTCCAGTCTGTTCATCTATACAGTGTAATGTTTCAACTACGTTTTGAGCTTTGTTTAGTCGGAACACTTTTTCTAAGTGTACTGCTCGTTTATGTCTCTAGGTCGATTCACATAAACGCGGTTTTTCAAATATCCCTACAGAAAAGAATCAAGTGGGGATAAGTCCGGCGATCGTGTCGGCTATTCAATTGCGTTTTTTCTCCCAATCCACCATTTTGAAAGATTTTCGTGTAACAGCTCTACAACTTGCCATACTGTCGAAAAAACACGTTTCTGTTTTCAGGAAATAGCTGTGCAATAGTTGGAATGACATGGTTTTGAAGGAGTTCTAAGTATTGCTCCTGTAAGTGTTCCTCCAATGAAGACATGCAGTACCGGCCCACACATTTACTTTGTTAGGATATTGAATATGAGTTTCTTCTATCCAATGAGGATTATGGTCGGCAGGAAATTCTGTAAATAACCAAGGGAAACGCTTGCATCTCATTGCTATAAACCAACGTCTGGCCCAGAAAAGGAAAAGAAATCAGCGAATCGTATTTTCAACTTGAAGAGAAACTTTTTGGATTGAACACTACCAAAGTGGGAAAATTATCTTATGAATTTGCGGAAAGGGCGGGATTCAGTCACAGATTTGCCAAGACTGATCGAACTGCTGGCTGGAATTGAGTTTTAGATAACGTAATCCCAAGCACTTTGAAGTTGTGTTATCTTACTGTTGGGTGAACTTTTTTAAAGTAGACGCAATATTCCGTTATCTTTGTTCAAGCCATCTTAACAAACAAGGTGTTGCTAATCCTTGACGACCATTCCAGCCACAAAAATCTAGAAGCTATCGAATTTGTCAAAGCTAAAGCCGAGGTAATGCCCCCATCTCCAGGCGCATTGCACTCACATAATATCCTGAGCTAATACTGGCTGCAAGAGCGCGTAAGCTTCAATAATAAAATCTTTTATGCTTCTAGAGAAGACAGTGACTGATGATAACATAAGATTTACAATATGGACGAATCTGGGCTTAGTACTGTCCAAGAGCCCCCAAAGATATTCGCACGCAAAGGGAAGAAGCAAGTTGGCACTATAAGTAGTGCTGAGCGTAGTCACAGTGGTTGTCTGTTTTTAATGCCATTAAAGTTTGTTCTACCTGTGCTGATAATACCAAGAAAAAATACAGAGCTGAATACTATGACGGTGCACCGCCAAGCACTTTGGAGTTGTGTTATCTTACTGGTGGGTAAACTTTTTTAAAGTAGACGCGATATTTCGTTATCTTTGTTCAAGCCACCTTAACAAACAAGGTGCTGATAATCCTTGACGGTCATTCCAGCCCCAAAAATATAGAAGCTCTCGAATCTGTCAAGGCTAACGGCGTGATAATGCCCCGTCTTGCAGCCCATTGCACTCAAAGAATACAATCGACAAACAAGTCATATTTAGGTCACTTCAGGTATGTTACAATCGCGAGGTTGCTACCAGGATGTTTCTTCATCGTGGGCTCTATGAGTCAATCTGTTGGAACAACCCACGAATATGACGCTACAGTCGGAAATGCTACGAGTGGTTTTGAGAAAAGCTAAATTTATCCGTTATCCGTCCAACCCCCACATTTTCCTAGAGGAATTGTTTTTACCCAGTGAAGTCACTGAATATGACATTGACATGAATGAAGAGCAGATGGATATTGCAGGTGTTCCCGAAAACATCGTCATCTCGAACTATTTTGACAGGACATGGTGACATTCAAATTTCGTTACAAGCTAGCTTTGTTCAGACGCCTAGTGACATTCAAACTCTATCTAAGCAGACACTTTTTGAAAAAGAAACAACTTCTGCCAAGCAGGACATATCACAACAAAAATGTTTCTGGTTCGCAGGTTCTGACGGGTAGTCCCTCTTATGAACGACGTTACAGCTTAAATGCAACTGAAAAAATAAAAGGATAATCGCAAATCCCTACCAACTTAAGAGCAAACAAAGCGTGCCATATTTGATGATGATGAAGAGCTCTAGATCTTTACACACAGAACGATGATGATGAAACTGATGCTATCGGCATTTATTGCAATGATTTGTTTTAGTCACTCTAGGCCAAAACAGACTTGGGTGCAATGCCAATTATAGGCTTGAACCAACATAAATCTCAAACTATCCCTGACTGTCACGAGTTTGCGTAGAGGAGATATTTTCGGACAAAATTTCTTCTGCGCAAACTCCTGACAGTCAGGGATAGCTTGCAACTAGTTTGAGAGTTATTTTGGAACAAACCTTATGTTTTTGCTAGTGTCACACCATTTGAGCAGACACACCTGCAAGAAAGAAGCAATTTGTGCGTGGACAATTAAGTATGTCGTCTTAGACCGATGTATGACGTCTTACATGCCACAACAATCTTTTTTTGATTTTTATTGAGATACTTATAGTCCTGAAACTAATTTCTCTTGGTTAATTAATAAAGATTTATTTATTTATTTAATTGAATATATTCATGTTTAGTACCATTTTTAATCTTGAGTTGCCTTTTATTGTGTATATAACCTCCTTACCTACGCTCTAGGCCACCGCTGAGTTTAGTTGGGCTAAAACCAAAAAGAATCTTATTGTAGTAGGTACTAGATATATTGTAATGTGGGGTTACGTTACGCCCTAAATTTGATTCGCAACTTAATTAGTTTATGCACTTTGTTGAAATTAATTTAAGAACACGTTGACAAACATGAAATGTTTTGAGCCTCATTAATCGAACTTCTCCCCAGTATGCCATATCGCCGATTTTAATTGCAGGAAAAAGTATTTTGTTGAATTAAAACTTTCTAATTTAATGATATAATTGTCAGAATATTTACGAATTTGAAATCTTGACAAATTGCTTTAAACAAGAACTTTGACAACTGAATTATTCAGATTGTTTTTCGCTAAATAACTTTCTGGCTTTCTCAACTTTGGTTTTGAATCGTTTACTACCTGTTTTCAGTTCCCAAAAGAAAAAATCTTGGAAATCATTT
>VTPC01004721.1:0-24385 GCA_011009095.1 Ignelater luminosus
AAAAAACAAAAAGCTCATTAAACTGAGCTCGTAAAACTGCAATTCGTCCCCATTTAATCGTCTCTCTCTATCTCCGCTAGTTTCCGAGATCCCCATACTAAACATCTAAAAAAACTCACCCTGTATATTTTTGTAAGATTAGCAACAGCAGTAATCTTTAGTCTTTGGTATTTGAAACAATGCGTTTGAATTATTTGATATCATAGCCGCAGGTAGGTCACTGTACTATTGATTTGAGTGTAATAGGACACTCAACAATTTTTCCATTTTCTTTATACAAAATAAGCGTGCAATACTGTTACGTATTATTCCACACAATTACTTTGTTGTGTTAAAAATAGAATTTTTTGAATTTTAATGAGTTAGTATCAGATTTAGACTAACGAGATCGTGTTTTCATTGTTTACTAATTTGCATATTTATATTTTCTCATCTGAAAAAAGAAATAATTCTCAATTATATATAACACGATATGTTTTTTTTCATATTGAACCATGCTTTATGTGATTGAAAGTCAACGCAATTCAGGAATTTTCCTCTTTTTTTATTACTAACTTATTTTGAATATGAGAACTTGATTGTAATATCAATAGCTCTTTTTTTAACCACGTATTCTATTACTTATTCATGAATTCTATTTTAGGTGATCTTTTCGTAATAGTATTCAGCATGGATAGTCGAGAAACATTCGAAGAAGCCATAAGATTAAGGGAACAAATATTAGAAACTAAGGTGAACGCGGGTGCGAGTTCAAACAGTGGAGGTTTAACACGTAAAAAAAATTTACCCCGAGTGCCAATGGTATTAGCAGGAAATAAATGTGATAAAGAAATGAGGTAGGTTTTCATTTTATTTTTTGTAATCCGCTGTCCATTAAATGTAGAATTAAGGCATAACGAGGAGATTAATATTAAAAATTGATTAAAACAGACTGTATAAACAAAATGGTTAATTTATTTCGAAAGATTAAATATTTTAATTAAGATATTAAAAAAAGGGGTCTCGTTTAGCATTTATTAATCATTATTTTTTTTCTTTTATGTGTTTTATGTTGTATAAATTATAAAATTGCCAGAAATATAATATGCGTACACACGCACATGTAAACCTGTCGGTCTTGATAACGCAACCCTTTAATCTAATTAAGTATCCATAAACATAATTAACCAACCCAATTTATCATTTTGCACCTGTTTATTCCGACAAAGTTATTATTATTATTATCATTACTATTATTATGCCACCAATTGAATTTATTTTATTCAAAGAAAAATTTTGTCCATTTCTAAAGAAATACTACGATTCTTCTCTAAATCGAAAAAAATAATTTAAAATGTAACCAATATCACTAACTTCAAAAGCTGTTTTGAGATGACCCATATATTTATTTGTAGGGCCCTGACATCTATATCTCGATCCGAATGACATGTGGGTGCTACCTGTCCGGTGCTTGACATTTTTTTTTATTGCTGTGAATTATGCTCCGTCAGTAATCTATTTTAGCTCCTATTATTCGCTTTAAAATTGTTGGCTTTTATTGATATAGGGAACGTAATAATAATTTAATATGCCAATTATTTTCCCAGTTTCAGTTGTTTTTGTTTTTTGTTTGTTGTTCAATAAATATTATCTTTGGTTATTCAAATTTACTTCATTGAAATCTAATAATAATAGTAACAATAATACGATATCGATTTCACATTTTAATAACAAAAGAGTAAATTTTAATGTTTTTTAATACAACAAAAAATGCTATATTGCTTTGATACACATTAATAAAAAATGTGTTTGAATATTCCCTAGGGAAAGTGGAAAAATTATTATTACTAACATTAATGTAGCATTTACCCCGTGTAACCCTTTTTTTAAAATGATTTATGGTTTACTGAAATACGCTTCTGTGTTACGATTGCTTTTTCATCAAACGATAAATGCGTTTGGTGATATATTATGAATAAACTTAGCAATCTCTGGATATCCTACTGTTACCGCAGTGTAGAATAATATCTCATGGGATAAATTCGAATATTAATTTATCGAACTTATGGGAATAAATACTAGAAAGGGGTATCTGCTGTAGTACATCATATTTTAACTAAGGTCAGACCTGTTCAGTTTATCGTATCTTGAGATTTACTTACTGTTAGCTGACGTAAAGTTACTTTCTGTAAACGAAATAATTCAGACCCGAATTGTCTGCCTTGGTCCGTAATAGTTCGAGAAGGCACACCAAATCTAGTGATCCAGTGCTCGTAAAGCGTTCTAGCCACGCTTTCAGCTGAGATACTTTTTACTGGTATGACCTCCATCCAACAGGTGTAACGGTCGATGATTGTGACACAGTAGGAAGTAGGTAATGATCCAACTATATCAATATGTATAATATCAAATTTTTCATCTTGTTTAGGGTACCTGCAAACTTCAGACTTGGTATGTCTATTTATTTTATTTTTCTCACAGGCTCGTGTCCATTTCCTGATATCCTTGTTCATATCAGGCCAAATATACCGAGCAGCTATCAGCTTGACCGTTGCTTTAATGCCAGGATGAGCTAGGCCGTTGACTTGATGAAAAATACTCATTTGATAACTTGATGGGATGAATGGGCAAATGTTAGTTGTGGATATGTCGCACCAAAGAAATTTACCAGATGGCAGTCTATGTTTCTTGAATTCAAGACTAGATTTGTCGCTTTGCAAGAAGTTTTCCAGTTCTGTATCTTCTATTTGAGCATCTGCGACCAAATCATAATCTAGTGCTTTTATTTCATCAATCCTCGACAGCGTATCCGTTTTGATATTGTCGTGTCCGTTGATGTGAACAATCTTGGTAAAAAATTGAGATATATATTGAAGATGCCTTTGTTGTCTTGTGGATGCTTTGTCATATTTCTGTTTGAATGTAAATGTTAGTGGTTTATGATCTGTCATTATTGTAAAATCTCTCCCTTCTAACATATGTTTTAAGTGTCTCACAAAAAGGTATATTCCCAATAATTCTCGATCATAGGTCAGTTTTTTTGAAAAAGAAATGCTATTAGTTTCCAACCATCTCCTTCGTGGTGCTGAAGTACTGCTCCTATGGCCAACTCAGATGCATCCGTACATAAAGCTAAGGGGAATCGCGGGTCTGGAAAAGTAAGCATCGTTGCAGTTGCAAGATCCTGTTTGCATTGTTCGAAACATGCCTTTTATCTCTCTCTGCTTGGTCCCTTTCAAATAATCACGGAGGAGAGACTATGTGTGTGTGTGCAGCATTTCTGAAATAACGTCGATAGAAATTTATAATACCCAAAAAGGTACGAAGTCTCTGAACAGTTTCAAGTATCTGTAGTTTACTATGGCTTCTACTTTATCAGAAAATGGTTTAGAGCCATTCTTTGTTATGTGATATCCCAGAAATTCTAGTTCGTGTACGTCCAAAACTAATTTCGAAATGTTAATACGTAAACCATAGTTATGGAGTCTATCTAAAACTTGTAAGTGACGCCGATGCTCTGAGAGGGAGGCAGACGCTATCAGAATATCATTCAAGTAAGGAAATAGAAAGTCCAGTCCATAAAATACTTTGTTCACAAATCGTTGGAACGTTGACAGGGCATCATTACGCATTGCCTTTAAGTAGGTGGTGAAAGTCTTTAATCCTAAGAACAGGGTATCAATCTGGCACGGCAAATAATTCAAACGCCTGACATTAAACTTGTATAAGCCAAAAGGAGTTATAATTGCTGTTTTGTTTTTATATATTTCGGCAATTGGAATCTGCAAATATGCTTTAAACAGATTAAATTTAGAAAAAATTGTCTTGCCTTTAAGTATGTGATGAAAGTCCTTAATCCTAGGAATTGTTGCGGTCAAATCATTCAAACGCCTGTACTCACTACATGGTCTTGCTGTTCTGTCTTTTTTTTCCCATCATATATAGTGGACTGGCTCACGAAGATTTCGAAGGCTGTATAATACCGTTGTCTAGCATAAATTAGAATTCTTGTTTTGCTATCTGAAGATTGGCCGAATCCAGCTTCCTTAGTCTGCTGTAAACTGGACCAACCCTTGTTTCAATGACATGCATTGCTTTGTGTTTGATATTAAAAGGTGTCAGCTCACCACGCTTATGACGACTTTTGATGTGATGGTGTTGAGTTCGCCCGTGAAGCTGAGTTTTGTCGCACCATAGATCAGTCTTCCTTGTTTAATATCAACTAATAGTTTGAATTCGTTCAGGAAATCAGCTTCTACGATACCCCTTTTTAGTTTGGCGACGATGAATGACCACTGGAATTGTCTACGCAGTCCTAGATCGAGGTTAAAGAGTCTGCTTCCAAATGTGAGAATTTCAGTGTTGTTTGCAGCATACAATTTACAGGTTTCATCTGAAATTAACTTTTGTTGGGAGGGTGTTATTGACACTTCTGCTCCACTATCCACTAGAAAACGCAGTCCGGTTTTTTGGTCGACGACGAATAGGCAGCATCTGCGGCTTTCTTCAGCAGCCCAAGCTGTCGCTATTTCGGTTGCTGATTCTAGTTTTCCGACTCCCATGTACATGGTGGTCAACATTTGTTAGGTTTACACTTGTGACCAAAATGAAAATGCTGGTAACAAAGCTTACCATTTGGATTGTATTCCTACTACGACGTCGATTACTACGGCTTTGTGTAGCGTTAATTTTCCTGTCGTAGGATCTTTTCTAAAGATATATTTTCATCTCGTGTGTGATTCTGGGCTGATATTGTATATGTTCCTGAGTGGAGGTTTATTTCAGCTTTCTTATCAGCCATTTCAGATAGTTTATTCAAATTCTCATTGCTGAGGAAAAGAATATTTCTGATATTTTTGGGCATTTTATTAATCCAAAGAGTTTAGAGGACTTTCTTTGTTACGTCTTAGCCAGCCAAGGTTTTCATGCGATGTAGAAATTGGTTGGGATTTCGTTTTTAAGGTCCAAACCAGTTGCGAGTCGCTTGATTCTTTTATCTTCAATCTCTTTGAAAATATTTAAGAGTCTTTCCTTAGCAACAGAATATTTATTTTGTCTGGCAGATTAAATTGTGTCCCAAATACTTTCAACGTATCTAGACTTCAATTGAGACACTAGATAGTTAAATTTGGTCTTTTCTGTAGTAATTCTGTCTATCGTGACTTGGGTCTGTACTTTAGAAAAACCATATCTCTGATTGTTCGCACCAAAACGGAGGAATTTTTATGCTTACACTGTCGATAAGGTTGTGACTTGGAGGCACAAGATCGTTTTCTGCAGTCTGCTGTTTATTTGAACAGGAACTGTTGTTTCGTTGGCTCATTACTCCGCGCCGATTAACAACTAGTAAGTAGTACCAAAAATCATTTAAGGATCAGACCCTGAACGTGTTGATATAAGGTTTCTAAAAGCTTCTATTCTATAATTGGCACACATCTTGCAAAATAGTCTGTGATCTTGTCGATTCAGTACAGATGATGTCAGAACGCCATTAGAAATCAAACACTGAAAATGTTTTTTAGAGTTTCCATAAACTTGACAGTCAAGAATTTTGTGGTTTAAGGCGTCTACTGTTTTGTTGGGCCTGTCTTGTCGATTCAATAGTGTTAAAAATCAGTTGGAAATGAGACGCTGAAGATGTTGATGCGGGCTTCCATAAGTTTTGCGGTTGTAAGACCTGTGGATTTTGGTTGCCTATCTAGTGCAAATAGTACCAAGAATTATACGAATTACATCCTGAAGGTATTGATAGAAAATTTCCATTAGCTTCGAGATCGTAAATCCTGTGACTGACGCACATTTCCCAAAATGTTCTACAATCTTGTCAGTTCAGTGCAGATAATGTCAGAAAGTTAGGAATCAAACACTGAAAGTGTTGGTTAGAGTTTCCATAAACTTGTCACCCAGGAATTCTATGGTTTAAGGCGTCTACCGATTTGTCGGGTCTGTGATCTTGCCAATTCGGTGCAAGCAATTTTCTAAATCAGTTGGAGATAGTTGAGTTGAGTCTCTGATCTTGTCGATTCGGTTCAGGTAGCGTTGAGGGCTTCCACAAGCTTTGTAGTCAGAATCCTGTGGAATGAGACGTCCACGGTATAGTGAGGCCTGTGATCTTGTCGATTAGATGCAAGTAGTATCCAAAATAAGTTAGAAATCAGAAATTCTATGCAATGGGACGTTGACTGTTTAGTTGGGCCTGCGATCTTATCGATTCGATGCAAGTAGCATCCAAAATACGCTGAAGGGATCGTTAGTGTTCATAGTTTTCACATTTGAAACCTCGTGAATTAGTCCATACTTACTTACTTCAGTCGTATTTGCGATCTTGCCTCTTTAGTGGAAATGTTGATACGTATTTTGCAAAAGGGTCCTGCAATCGCGTCGATTCAGTGAAGTCGCAACAAGTACCAGTTGAAAAACAGATGCTTAACGGTTTGATGATGGTTTCCATAGAGACCAACTATTTTGTAAATTTATTTAAGTAGCGTCAAAACTCAGTTGGGACTTAAACGCTGAAAGTGTCGGTGTAAGTTTCTGTAAGCTTCTCAGTCATAAGTCTTACAAATTGGGTCGTCCACACTCTTTGGTTAACTTGTCGATTCAGTGTAGCTGGCGTTAGAAGTCAGTTGGGAAAGAGTCTACTATTTAGTTGAGTCTTTGGTTATTTCGATTTGATGTGTGAAAGTTAGACGCTAAAGAGGCTAATGGGGTGTGCATAGCCTTTGATGTCCAGAAACCTATTCATTAGGTCATTGAGCTGTTTAATTTGGTTTAAAATCTTATTGCTTCGGTAGAGGTGTTATTGGAAGGCAGTTGGATATCAGACTCTGGAGGAGTTAATGGGTGTTCATAGCTCTTGATGTCGAAAAATCTGTGAATTAGGTCGTTTACTGTTTAATTGAGTCTGCTGTCTTATCGCTTTAGTGCGGCAAGTTGGAAATCAGGCACTGATGGGCATAATAAGGTATCTATAGGCTTTGAAGTCGGTAATTACTTATGTGTTTTAGGTCATCTACTGTTAACTTGGGTGTGCGATTTTGTCGATTCAGTGCAAGTGGTTTCGGAGATCAGTTGGAAATATGATGTTGCAGAGGTTAGTGGACTACCCATAAGCCTCGAAGTCAAACATTCTGTGGATTAAGTCGTTTACCGTTTAGCTGAGCCTATATTGCCGATTCAATGCAAGCAGAGTCGGAAATCAGTTGAAAAACAGGCACTGAATGAATTGGTAAGCTGTCCATAGGCTTTCAAGTCAAGAATTCTGTGGATTAAGGTGTCTGCTGTTTGGTTGGGTCTAGATCTTGTTTAGCTAGCTTAAAAAGTCAGTTAGAAATCAGACGTTGTAGAGGTTGGTAGGGTATCCATAGCCGAAAACTCTGTAGATTAGGTTGTTAACTGTTTGATTGGTCTGCGATGTTGTCGATTAGGTGCAAGTAGGCTAGAAAATTGGGAATTTTGTGAATTAGGTCTTCTACTGTTTAGTTGGGTCTGCGATTATGTACGTATATCCCGTGCAAGTATCTTCGGAAAAAATTAGAAACCAGACTTTGAAGGGTTTGATAAGGTGTCAATAGGTTTTGAAGTGAGAAAATCTGCGAATTAGACCATCTACTGAGTATATGGTTATTTTTGCGATCTTGCCAATCAGACTAAAGTTATTGGTGGTTTTTATTAATCTAGTTGAGACCTTGAAGCGAACATGGCTGTAATAAAATAAAATCGTTGAAGTAAATTCGAATCATTCTGACGAGGCGGAATGTGAGTTTTTCTCAATTCTACCACAGTGGGTAATTTTTAAGTACTTCAGATTAAATCCCTTGATGCATAAACACTTCTTGAAGTTTTATTTAAATACGATGTGGATATTCTTTAAATTAAGGTCGTCAATCGAGATAAAGCCTCTCATTTCTTGTAACACACTAACGTTATTATGTGTCGAACATTGCAAAGTCTGCAGAGAACTATATTCCTTTAAATAAATTATGCAACAAAAGGCTAAAGTAATTTTATTTTAACATAATGAAATTCAGATCTTTAAACGTACACAAAACATTACAAAAACTGTGTTGAAATCCCAAAGTTTGATGGTAAATTTCGATTTTTTTTTATATTTTTTGAATGATTCGCGCATTTTTCTCCAAACAAATGACAAAACAAAAGTCTTAAAAAAACAGTAACAAAATAAATTTTAAATTATATCTGAAGTGTACAGTTCTCTCTAGAATGAAATGCTGACTAACATCCTTTAAATATACAAGAAACCTCTCTAAAGAAATGTAAATTTTGCGGTCTGGTTGAAAATCATAAGTAAATCATAGAATTTTGCTTCCCAAAAGGGTGGGAAGACACACATCAAAGGAATCTTGTTTTCTTATAATTTAAAATGCTTTAAAAAGTTGGGAATATCTAAAATTGATAAAATCGAGTAATTAGAGACATGAGTATGCAACCTGGTGTACCTATCGAGGTGTTTACCACGTTATCAATAATTTTACCTCTGGATAAATATTTACGATTAAATAATTGACGTTGTCGATTATATAAACGAGCTATCAACACATAAAAATAGCATAAAATGTCTAATAAACCAAAAATAAACCAAATTACCAATATTTGATGAACACATACATAAGGTATACGTGTACTAATAATAAATTCACATCGGCTGTTTACAGAAAATTTTAATTACCCTTTTTAATTACGTTGTTAATTGCTCCTGTTTGTAATCAAACTTTTTATTGATATTAAAAAAGTTCATTTCTTAAATTCATTTTCAATTTGATTAAATTAAAACTTTCGTTTTTAAATGTTGTTTGTCTTCCAGCTTTTAAGAGAATTTTCTTTGAAGATTTTGTAGGCAGCAGCAAAGATCGGAATTATTTACATTTCTGTTTAATGCTTGTTTGATTATTCATTAAAGATAAACCGCTTTTAGTTTATTCTGCCCTTTATACGCACATCGTTTTGATCTGTATTATTTGTAATGCTGGATAAATAAAACAAAGTATTACAACAAATAATGTTTTACGATAATTAGAGGATACGATAAATTTTGTAAATAATAACAAAAACAGAAAAATTTGTTTTTTCATACACTTCTATTTGTTATTTAAAATATAATGGCCCCGACTAACCAGTTGGCGGCCTTCAGCATGACAGGGGGTGTAATCAGAATCATATCGACGTAATAAAAAAATACATTCAAAGAAAGATTTATCGCAACTAATAAGTCTAAGAGACAGGAAATATTCATTACAAGAAAATTGAATGAAACTAACTCAAATTTGGTTTGATCTGGAATACAAGCAAAATAACAATCGGATGTCTAGTTTGACTTGCATTGCCGTTATTTCCATCTATTACCATTTGCTCATCTTGTCTTCCGCTCTGCTTAATGCACGAAAAAGATGGAATGAATAAACAAGACTTGCAAGAGAGTATTCATATTGAGCGCCCTGCCACACAAAAAGGCTTAGCAACTTCGTGCGTGCTTTCATTTATTTCACTCATACTGTGTAGTTCCTCTTTGTGCCCTCTAGCTCTATGTTTGCGTGCGATCAGTGAATACATTCCTTCACAATACCGTGCCTGGATTTTGATCCGGCATCGACATACCCAATGGAAGGGACAGAACAGTTGGACTGCCGTATACCGGCGTAAGGACGCAAATCTGCACGGAACTCAAGGGCTTAAGGCTGGGGATGCTGGAAATAAATATCACCCTCACGCGTTGTCGGCTTACTCCCCTCATGTTTGACGTCTTCCTACGGCTGTACTGCCGCTCTCTACCTACCTGCTTGCCCATTTCTCTCACTCACTATTTGCACTGTACGCATCGTTCCTGAACCTAGACAATGTCTACTCATTACGCTTTCAAGCGCTTGATCTTCCTCGAAAACCTTCACAATCCAATCTGCCATTCTTTTACCCTCTTTCGCTATTTCGCTCTTCTAAAGCGTGCTCCAGGTAGATAGGAGCGAAAGCTCCTATGAGCGACTAGCAACTGATGTTTTTTGTTGAACAGATGATCCAACGATTTCGGTTAACCTTTTTTCAATTATGCAATCTTCTGTTCCTAATTACTCAAACAGCAGTCTTCACTCCTCCTTTTCAAGAAAGAACAGGTCGCTCTGGCTTAACACTAACACTGGCTCTGCGGAAAGCGTTTTATACGCGGACGCCGCCTTGAGTGTTAATATCCCCTTTGCACTGAGTAATTTTTCTACTTGCCTGACTCTTAAACCGTCGGCCCATATTGCCACTGTGTATGCCATCGCGGATTATATGCTCTGGCAAGCGATGGTGCCTTATAGCCCCAGGTGTCTGTGTGATAACTTCATCTTTCGAAATCTACAGAACTCTTTTTGAATACATCACCAGTCTGATCACAGACGAGAGAACAGTTTCCGGTAAGAATTCCGCGCGGGGACGATTTCCTTACCGGAAGAACCCTGCCACTTGCAGTCATCACGCTCTTGGCCTTCATATTTAACTACTGTCTCCGTTGCGGCTACTTTCCTAGCCTATCAAAAGAGGCAACAGTAGTCATGATTCACAAACCATTCAAACTACTCACCAACCCAACATCTTGCAGGCCCATCTCCCTTCTCAACGTTGTAGGCAAAGTCTTCGAATTGATATTAACAAATAAAAATATCCTTCCAGAGAACATCAGACCGAACTTCAACTCTTTTTTTTAACACTTTTCTTGAGCGGGCTTTCGACAAGGTCTGGCACAATGGGGTTTTCTTAAACTCTAAACCGCCAAGATTCTTGCCTTTTTCGTCCGGCTAACCAGCGGTTATCTGTGTACACGTCGAAAGCTGGCGTTTTTTAAACGTTTATTCTCTTGTTTCTTCTATTCATCTTTACGACATTCCCCGTCCCAAGAATTTTAACATCTGCCTCTCTCAATTCGTAGACGACACGGCCCTGTGGGTGTGTCTAGAAGCTTTACCGAGGGATTGAGAATTCTGCCGTATAAAGTAGGGTGCCTGGAAACTTGAATACAAACGTGGAGGATCAAATCGAACCTGCGAAAAGTCAACGTCACCCTATCTTGCTACTGCAACTATAGGCATACGGCAGATTCTATCTCGACAACGTCACCCTCAAACTAGGGGCTTACGCCTACATCTGTCAAATATCTTGGGATTGCTTTTACTTACTTACAAATTGAAACGCTGTCTGGACATCGTTCAGACTCTGCGGTCGCATTGTAGGCTGCCACTCTCGAACGTTACTACACACAAAACTTTTATCGATCTCATGATCAACTACTGATTCATGCTACCACTCCTCTATATGCAAACTGGAGACTCCGGCAGAAGAAGAAGATCATCTGCAGTAGGATGCTTTGGTTAGAGAGCTTTTAGTCTTCGGAAGAAGGGTCATACTGAGCGGGGATTCCTTCTATAGATCCGCACCTCGAATTCATAGGGGCAGTAAAACAAAGCAGAGTGCACGTTATCGAAATTCTTCACTTTGGCACAAGAAACCTAAACAGAAACCCAACCATCCGCTTTGTGTTCTCATGAAACGTGCCCTACGAGCTAGTGGACATCCTGACACTCTCTTAGTGCACTGATAAGGACCACTTTCACGATCTTTTGTGAAACAAGCCGAGCGACGTACGCATTCTCATTAAGATTTTCCGTGGCTCCATTAGTGGTTAAGGCAAATGCCAGAACAGTATTCTTCGCGGGCTTTTACAACCCATCACCTGCAACACCAGTACCACAAGACCAAACTTTCTACTCCGCACCTAACATCAACAATTTGGAACCGCCAACGAGTCGCGTCTCATCGACCACTGTCACAATACAAGTACTGCGCTACTACTAAAACACAGGACGAACACGAGCACGAACTTGCAACGTAAACCTGCGTTACAGTAATAATATGACTAACAACTAGGATCTCAAGGTCCTAGGCCAGCTAAACTCAGGGGGTAGGCTTTGGGTGCGGGACGGCTAAGATTATACTTACAATAAAACACCTGATAATAATTTACCAAATACGTATATTGAAATAAACAAGGATGGTAAAAATTACATAGTAAAGGTTTATTTTTAAAGTAACCAGTAAAACAGATTTCAACGGAAACAAGATTAAATGGAATAATGATCGATAAGTTTATACTTAAAATACAAAAAAATTATATGAATTTAAAACAATAAATCGACTATGAAAAAAAAACTACTAGAGGTAACCGTAGTTACAAAATTTGAAACAAAATTTAGAATTCAGGATCCTTACTTTTAAAAAAACATGGCAATCAAAAAATGTAAAAAAGGACTAATTATAAACAAGAAAATGAATAAACCAAATGCAAAGCAAAGATAAATTTTGTAATGCATTAAAAAATAACCAAATTTAACTGAATTAAATTATTCGCTAACGAGGAGCCGGAGAGATTCTCAAATTGGGTCGACAGTCCACTGCCAGAATAGATTCCCATAATATTCTGCGTATGGATGACGGTGAAACTGAATTGTTCTCAGCATTCACTGCTACAGCCAGATCCAATTAAATATAAAAAGCACGCAGGGCAACTCGGGTGCAACTTTTATTTTTGGGAAATTACTCGTATTTTCCACAACCAAATAAAAAAACTGAAAACAAAAGAGACCATCGTTAGTAACGAACCCGTAAGAGATGAAAGAAAAGATAACTAACTTACCCCTTTTTTAAAAAAGGGTTTTCAAACAACAACGAGAAAACCTTCCTCGCAATTCTTAGGTGAAGATCACCACACACTCTCACGTGTCGAATCTTTCTGTCCTGCCTGCGTGTTGCATTCCCCCAGAATTTGGAAGCGTATATCAATTGTCAAAGGAACTTTAGTAAATACCGGGTGTCTCACACGGAAGAAAGATGATATACCGTACAATTAATCATGTGGCGGGCTAATAACCACAAAAAGACCGTTACAAACTTCATGAAACTTGTACGTTGCACTTTCCCCAAGACCAATGTTTGTCCGATAAAACTCTTATAACAGCCCCCGGTTTCAGTAAGAAACGGTCTTACCTTTATTTCTCGCTTTGTGCAATAGCTGCTTCCCATTTCGTATCGTAAGCAACCCTAAAATTTCGCATTCCACCGGTGAAGGTGCTTTCGTACAGCAGATTTTAAAAGATTGCTTTGGAGCAGGATTTTTATGAACAAGCCCTTTCCAACCTCGTGTAGTAATTTTCTACAGCAAACTGTATTTGAGGTCAGGTCAGGTCAATTCTGATTTTCTCCTCAAGGTTTTATAATTCCCAGTGTGAATAGCGAAAATTAGATTGAGTTTATTTACTTCTGATGGTTAGTACTCGGAGAGTCGCAGCACTCTAGTTACTAATTCATCTGCGGCTGATAGAAAAGATTCTGAAAATTCTCTTCGAGATTCCTATACAAATATGGTCGTTGTTGGATCTAAAATTCAGGTTTTCATTGACAGGAGGTTTTGAGTAACCAAAATAGGTGTGAATTTGAGAATACTTTCACAGCTTAGGTTTTCAAGAATATTCTTAGAGAGTTTATTTCTCGTTGAAGAACACCAGATTTTTGCTGTTACAACGGTAAAGAAACTTAAGATAGTCCAAGAGGATTCGTACCTAAGAGCAATCAAGTAAATCAATGTTACTTTCCGCTTCAAGAATGAAAGTGGCGACTGTGTTTAGTTTATTTCGAGAGATGAAAACGCAAATGCAAAGTTGTGTGCAGTGCATCAGTGCAGTGGTAAAATGGACAAAGGCGACTTCTAAGGAAATCGAGAAATATATTTGTTTTCACTGCTAAAAAAAAGCACGAAAACACAAGAACAGAGTCCGGGAATTATTCATTCAAACGGCGAGATTGCTATGCTACGTGGATTGGCGGTGATGAAAAAAGCCTTCGCCAGTAGGTTATCTGTAGGTGTCAGGCAAGACGTTTACAAACTGGAAGGTTAGGTTTTCAGCAGTGTTTATGCGATTGCTTTTGGGAAATGAGCTTTGGTTTCTGAGAGTTTCAAGAATTTTTGCCTTGCTCAAGTATCAATAGACCTCTATAGGAAAAATGCTTGCTAGATCACACACTTCCTGGAATGCTGTACTTAAGATCTGACCATGCAAGATTTAACATAAAATAAAATATTAAAACAGAGCAGGATAATAACAGATATTACCACAATAAAACGTTCTTCTTCTAAATATATTTATATAAAAAACAACAGAAGCTGTTTCCAAAAGATGACAAAAGGAATAGACTGGAAATTTATACTGGGTGTTTCGCTCTAATACTGGGAGTTAACCAACAAACTTCAGTAAGATTTAGTTAATGAATCTAAATCAATCAAAATGAGTTTTAATTGTCAAATTAGGAACCTGATTGGAAACTGAAAGTAGAAAATTCTGACTCAGCCATGGACAAATGTCGTAGTAAGTTCGAAATGTTTATAAGATCAATTTCATTCTGATATTGTTACTGTTTGGGTCTGTTTTTTGGTGGAATTGAATTATGAGACAGAAATGAATTCAAAGTGGTTTTTATTAAAAGTAAAAAAATGTATTTTGTTGCTAATAATATTTAGACACACATTGAGATTATTTGTTATTATCCTGCTCTGTTTTAGCATTTTGTTTCAGATTAAACCTTGTATGGTGAAATCTGAAAAAAGCTAATCGAAACATTCAAGTTTGCTTTAATTTTATACATTTATTAATTAAATCTTACTAAAGATGGTTGGTTAATTCCCAGTATTAAAGCGAGACACCCAGTACAAATATCCAGTTTATTGTTGCTGTTGATCAAATCTTAAGAAAACCAATTGCGTTGTTAAATTTTAAAGAAATACAAACGACAAAAGTCTTTAACCTTTAGTCTTTATTATTTACTAATCAATTTCAAGTACAAATCACCAAAAACTTGAAATGCATTTAAACAGTTTCAGACTAATTGCCTTAAGTTAGATTAGTGACAGAATATCTGTGTAAATAATTATCTTTTGGTAATTATTGAAATCTCAAGAGCAATAGTATCTCGAATTAGAATCTTGAGCATCGCGGGTTATTTTTTCAAACAAAGGAGATTCAATTGGTTCAAATGAGCCGTTATTTAAAATAGAGGGAATAATCAATTAATTCTCTTACTTGAACGTTTAATGAGATATTTCAAAGGTGAACAATAAAGATTTTGAAACTCCTACATTTCTATCATGGTTTATTAACCTTTCGAAATCCACAGCAATATGTATGTATTAATTAGTATACATTTTTATATTTTCATTATTCATTATCGAACGCTGTGGTTATTTAAGATGGTTATGTTAGTGTTTGTTTGTTGGTATTGCACAGAATACATTTTATATCTGTATTTCAGAACAGTTCTACCAGAGGAAGCAAAATCGTTTTGCATAAGTCAAGAATGTTGCACATTCGTTGAAACGTCAGCAAAGAAAAACGTCCAAGTAGATGACGTCTTCTACGAGCTGTTCCTGATTGCCAATTTGCCATTAGAGATGGCACCCAATCATCATAAAAGAGTGAGCGCTAGTTTTGGATCACCTTGTCCATTACCACCTCCGGCATCCTCGTCGCATCATTCTAAGAAGTACACGTTGTCTGTAAAGAGAAGACTCAGCGACGCATGCGGTGTTGTAACTCCAAATGTCAGAAGGCCTAGTATTAGAACGGACCTAATGATAATGCGCGCTAAAACTTGTAGCCTAGGAGATAATAATGGAAATGGCAATAATTCTGTTTTAAATTGGAGACCATTAGAATATCGCTGTATATTACAGTAATTGTTATAATATTTAAAAATCTTGTTGTGGGTACAAATTTTTAAAAGCATATTTTAAGGAGTTTATCCTTTTTAATAATAATAATTATAAAAAAAAGTAATAATAATGTTAAGAAACTTTATGTGAGTACGCATACGATTAATTAATTCCACCGTAAATTTTTTATTTAGTTAAAAGCCAGCAGACGTATAATACCAAAAAGGGGAATTTGAGTGGGTTATAGAAATTTTTAGATCTTCATGAATAAATTATCCGGGTAAAAACCCTCTAATCCAGAACTAAATGCGTTAATTGAAATTATTGATTTTCCACCTTTACAAATGAAGGGGCCACAATACTACTACAACTGAATACTTGAACAAAGAACCTTTGTTTGCTTTGCTTTTTATTTGTAATTTAGAATCGAGAAGCGAAAAAGACCTTTGGGTTTTTTCAGGTTTTATTTTCAGCTACAGCAATTAATTTCTGATTTCTCGTTGAAATTAATTAAAAAGCTTTTAATAAAATAGGAACTCTTTATGCATCGTAAATTATATAACGAACGTTATTAAAAACTGTTTATATAAAGGAAGTTGAGTTACTTTGATGAAAATAATTAGAAAAAGGCAATCGACAAATTCTATGTAAGTAAAGGTCATAATAAAAATGTAATAAATTTGTCCTTTATTAAAAAGAATTTCTTTATTATAAAAGAAACATAGAGATATTGAGATATTTCTTTAGTTGTTTTAGCTACAAGATGAAAAGAATTTCAATTTATTATTTCTACCATACGACAACCAGATGAAAAAGAGATACATCTAGAAGAAAAATGTTATTTCCCGAGAGTTGCATAAGTTGTTACAAAGTATTTTTTATTAAGTAGAGTTCTAGAATTTAAACAAATCAAGTTTAAATTTAAATTTAAAACTTTAAAATTATTTCTTCCATTTTCAATTTACATGGACATTCTAGCTAGCTAATTAATACAAACACTAAATTTTAAATTAAATTTTAACAGATTTTTGGAGAAGTAGGAATAAACTAAATTTATGTGCAAGTTGCAGAAGAGACAGACAGACGCATATTTAATGATACGATTTTATAGAAACGTCTTACCAGTTCACTAGTTCAAAAATACTTTGTAATATTATAAATGTCCTCAGCACATAACCATTAAGTTTTATTTATAACGCACAAACCTTTTCAACATACACAGCACTGTAACTTAAAAAAGTGTTGCCAAAGACTAGTTTTTACATCAAATGATGAGGAAGACTTATTTATTTTTGCAAGCGTTTTAATAAGAAACAGACAATTACGAGTATATTGAAAACAAAAGGCCATAAATAAATATCAATTGTATTTTCTATTTTAGTTTAGAACTCATGATTGAATAAGAAATACTGAAGTATATTTTTTAGTAATAAAGTTTATATTAAAGGAGACTCCAAAATATTACTTTTAGCTTAAGACCAAAAATTATAAGCTCATTGTACATAATTAATGTTAATAAATTTGTGCTCCCACATACAGGGTGTTTCCAAGAGTAATTCTAAAAGAATAAAAATGAACACCAACTATTTTATTATTGCAACCAATGTCTAATTGAGATTCTAAAATATTCATGATATTTTATCTATCTGATTCCCTAATATATTTTAGAATTAGCTATCTTAGGGTAAGACTTTAAAAATATAATTTTCCTAAAGTAAGTTAATTAGACAATATTGATTTTAATAAGAAACATTTTGTCGGAATACTTTAGTAACTTCTTTATTCACCCACATCAAGTTTGCTTTTAAACTTTATTATGTACAGAATGGAATTAACTCAAATCAAAATGTTTTGCAAACTTTCAAGCGAAACACCCGGTATGTTGCCTTTTTTAGCTTAAGAAAAAACACAATTATTTTACTATAATGAGTTTGAAAGCTTTAATTAGGTACTAAATTATACCTATGGCCTTATAAAATTTGTTATTTATTTGTATTGTTATTTGTGGAGATAGATATAATATTTAATGTTTAAGGAAATACCATATCTATGTACTGGGCCTCTGTTAAGAAAAAGAAATTGCTCATTAGAACAATTTAAAAGCGGAAACAATACAGAACTTTTAATAAAATAGAATATTCTTAGCGATTATTGCTATTTAATTAGCAAAGCTTTTTAACATGTACAGCATGACATACATAATACATTTCTGTGCATGTTAAAAAATATTTTGATTTGATCCCTCTATTTTAATAGTTGTAAGATGCTACTTCTAATATAGTACTATTATAAGAATATTTAAAACAAACAAGTAGCTCACTAGTAATAATAATGATAAATAATAATAAATAATAATAATAAGTTAGCAAAGAATATAATAAATAATAAAGTTGCCAGATTAAGATGACCTGCATTGTGTGGATATCCAGATATACAGGGTGATTTCTTACAGTAACATGTACTATAAAACGTTTATGAGAAATCACCTTGCATGTAACCAAGCCTGTCAATGAGGGAACCTTTTACTATCTCCAAATACAACAAATCTAAATATTATATAAAATCAATTTTAAATTCTTTAACAATTTAAAATCATATTAAATAGTACTCTAGTAATAAAAGTGTCCCTTTTGTTGGCAGATTTTATAATAACTCTTAATAAAAACTATTAATAATATTTATAGCTTATACTTACCTACATATATCTTGTTGCTTGTTAAGAGGATTGCTTAGAGTATGCTAGTGTTAATACCTATGATAAGAAGCGTTTTATATAATAATGTTATACATAAATCAGTTTTAAACCCAAAAGGGTATACGTATATTTGTACATATATGTATATCAACGATAATATCAACATGTTTTGTTGTTGCATTAAATGTTATTACCACTGTAATATATACGTAAAATACCAATCAATCAATCAAATCTTTTTTAATGTTCAAAGATGTAATATTTTCTAAGAAGTACCAATTTTACACATAATCATTCTTGTATTCACTTCCATATCAGGACGAATTGTAAAAGCGTGTACTGTATTGATTTTAATTAAACGTACAAGTAGTAAAGTACAAACGTGTATTGAATAACATATATAAACGCACCTTGCATTTGTTCTAATTAAACAAAAATGAAATAAGTACGTATCTTTAGCTGTATTCGCTTTATTTAGTTTTATTAGATTCCAAAAACATCCTTTGTTAAGAATTTATAGTAATAGTAAAATCAAACGCCTACCGCTAGGCAACCCATCATACACGAAATAGAAATATATTTTATTTCTAGGCTAAAACCATTTTTAAATTAAATTTTGAACAAACAAAAGTAATTAATTAATAATTATGCTCCTTAAACCTTAATCTAAAAAATCACGCATTGTTTTTTGTAAAGAATATAACATGAAACATTAACGACCCGCTGGGCACTAGCCTGTCAAGTATATGAAATATAAAGCTATTACGTTTTTGAAAAGTTTTTATTCAAAGTAAAGCACAATACAGCTACGGTAACACTTACAAGTTAAAACTAAACTACAAAATATTACTTGCTACTAAAACTATATATTACAACATAACTCTTCAAATATGGAATTGGGTAAAACATTTGTCATGTAATGCAACACTACACTTTTGCACAAGCTTTAATAGTTTTATGCACAACGTCGTCTAGGTTGATCCGTAATTATTAAATGTTGTCCACTTTGTCTAACTGGAAGTGATACAGTTGAGGGGGCTTGGCCAAACTTGTGCAGGACAGCTCTTACAACTTGTCCACGGAATGTTAAATTAGATACCTAAAGTGCTCTCCTTAGAATCAATGCAATATTTATAAACAGATTTAGCACCCGAAGGATTATTGGCATGTACCACTTTTTACCCCGAATGCCAATTCTATAATTAGCAATACTGTTGTCCATCAAATCAACAACACCCCCCCTCCATGTTTTGATTGTATGCATTTATACCGTTTGGTTGTGTGATTTCATCTTTTCTCTTTTCCTTCCCAGAATACCTTGCAACTTTTTGTAACGGATTGTAACCAAATTGAAATCGCCACTTGCTGTTTTCTTATATGTGGCTGTAGTTTTCTGTCCGATTTTCTCGTACTGTACCAGTTGCACCATAACCCAATTTTCCTAATGCGGTAACAAGTCTGGCTGATGTAAAAAAGTTATCGAAGAATGTCGGGAAACTCTCTGTTTAGTCTCCAAGTCCTCTTATTGTCGAGCTTTCTTCTTTGCCAAGCTCAGCTCTTGACCTGCCTTGATATACATCAAAGTTGAGGCAGTAACTTATAGTCAGTGCCATGGCCCAGGCTTTGTAATCAAATCTGACGGGTTTGTCACGGATGAACTCTTTACATCCGTGGCGTCCAAAGCATTGAATCATTGATTCATCTATTGAAACAGCTTGTTCTACCGAGGCATATCGTACGAAACGTTCATTAGGCGCATTTTAGCCGGTCGGTCTTCTTTATTTAGATTAGTATCAGCAGTTGAATGTAAATCAGTCAGAATTTCTTCAAAATTATTTCGTCTCGTGCTATTTGATACTACTTACTTACTTACTTAATCCTGAAAACCATTCTACCATGAGGTGTCGGGTTATTTTGGAGTTAAGCTACGTGGTTTTTTCTTCCATACTTCTCTCTACGTTTTTCTATCCCTAGATATTTTTCTTGCCTGCTCCCAGTTTTCACCTCGCACTTTTCACTTTTTCGTTACAGGTTTTTCTTGGTCTTCTCTTTTTTCTTTTTCCTTTTTCTTTCGCTTCGTACACTTTCTTAACCAATCTCTCCTTCTCCATTCTCGCAACGTATTCAAACCATCGTAATTGACTCTGCTGCATGGTCTCTTCCATTGGTTCAACTTTAAGCTCTTTTCTGTACGTCTCGTTTCTAATTCTGTTCAGTCTGCTTTTGCCTTTTTATCCTTTGCAGGAACCTCATTTATAAGTATTGGCTTTACTGCCTTTGTGATCACGTCGGCTTTTTCTTCTTGTGAGACTTCCTTTTTATTTAAAAACAAGGTTTTGATTGCGTTGTATAGTTTTTGATAGTCTTTCGTGAATTTTATCCTCTAGGTTGCCTCTACTGTCTATGATTCCTCCCAAATACTTAAACGTATTAACTTGTTCTATATCTTTCCTCTCTGTCTTTATATTATATTTCACATTTTCATCCTCTACTATCATTGTTTTTGTCTTTTTCGTGTTTCATTCCATGTTTAAACTTTTTAAATGTTGGTTTGGTATATTGACGTTTTCTTGTAGGCTCCCTTCTGTTCTCCCAAAGATTTGAATTACCTCCATTTTTCAGTATCCTACTTTTATGTGGTTTACATTGTTGCCTGCATTTCTTAACTGCTTTGTCCAACATGATGTTGAACAACAATGGACTAATCACACATCCTTGTTTGAGACCATTATTACATTCAAACGTTAATTGTCTTGGAATACAAGCTTTTTATGGACTCTATCAGATCTTTGTTAATTCTCCTCTTCTTCATGATTTTTCCACGTACGTTCTCTTTTTATTCTGTCAAATGCTTTGATCGAATCCATAAAGTATAGATAAATTTTCTTTCTCGATTTTGCTGCTTTTTCTATTATCTGCCTTAGAATGAAGATTTGGCCCTATGTCTTTCTCCCTTTCCTAAACCCACACTGTGTGTCTTCCAGCTCCTGTTCAGCTTTCTTTCTCAGTCTAGCTTCTACTATTCTAGCATAAATTTTTTTCACCGTATTCTCTATGGTTATTCCTTTATAGTTAAAGCATTGCTGGCTGTCTCCTTTTTTATAAATTGGCCATATGACCCCTATTTGCCAATCTTTGGGATTTGTGGAAATCGTGCACTACAAATATATGCGAATGCCATTCAAGCTTAAGAAAGCCTCCGCAACTTCCCAGAGGGTCATGAATGATGTTGCAGAACGAAATTTGTTTAGTGTATTTAGACGACAACTTCACATTTTTAAAATCTCTCCAATAGTGTATAGTTAGCCTTGCTAAAGTCTTTCAACGCCTTAGAGAAGTCAACCTAAAAATACAACTGGACAAGTGCAAGTTATTAAAAAAGGAAGTGACATTGCCACTGCTGAAGGCGTGAAACCGAATCTCGACAAGATAGCGTGCATAAAAAGGTATCCCTTGCCCAAAACTACAAAGGAGATAAGAAGCTTTCTAGGCCTTTTGGGTCGCTACAAGAAGTTCATCGGAAACTTTGCACTAATAACAAAACTATTCACAGCTTGCTTAAAAATGACGCTAAAATAGAAATTGCAGTATATATTAAATGTCTCGAAGACTGTAAGAACCGGTTAGCAAATGATCCCAGGTTTTACAGCAGGGTTTCAATTTCACCACTGATGCTAGCAATGCGGCCATAGGTGCTGTGCTGTCGCAATGTCCCTTCGAAAGTGACAAGACGATAACGTACGCTTCAAGTAGGTTAAAAAAATTACAGCACCATCGAATGGAAGTAACTGGCAATTGTCTAGGCTGCAAAGTATTTCCTGTCATACTTGTGTGAAAGAAAATTTAAAATTATTACCAACCATAAGCCACTACGATAGTTGATGTAGTTAAAAGAGCCAAACTTCAGACTAGTGAGATGGAGGCTGAAGCTTGAGATATTCGAGTACTAAGTTGTGTACAAATGCCTTCTCTCGTATAGAAATACATACGAAAGAATTCTTTAGCTATATGGATGAGCTTAATGATCAGCTAAAAAAAAGAACTCAGTTGAACGGCTGTAAATGTAGGTGAATCAGCTATGTTACAGGATGTCGCAGAAGAATACGCAGCGGAAATCATCCGAAGAGACTTTTACATCTAGTGAACAAGAAGAAGACGACCATGACGAAGGTGCTACCGTTCATGCAATCCGTAAAGAACCAACTCAGCTGATTTCATCATCGGAAAGGGCTTTTAATGCATATGATCATCAAACAATAATTGATTCTATTCTACATTCTTCTACAAAACCTAAAGTTCATCAAATAACAGAAAAACTATTACTCGTTCAAATTTCTATCGATAACTTAGAAAAGTACGTTATTAGCTTGTTTAAATATTATTTAAATCCCAGTTTTACTCTGCTATCTTTTTCAAAAACGAGTCGTACGTTCCGCAAATTTACAAGATTGTGCCCAAAATTTTTAGATTGTAGATTAAAAAGCATACGTCACTTACGGTCTTTCACTAAAAGTAAACACAGCAACACTTTTGGTACCCCCTGATAGGGCTTTACACTCCATTAACCTTCTTACCAAAGCTAAATATTACAGCGGCTGAATGATTAAATGTCATAATGGTTACAGCTTCGTCCTCGCACACACTTCCTCCGCCATCCTTCGCTCGTACTTCACACCCCATTAACTTACTTAAGAGATATAATATCACTACTACTTTAACTACGTCGCTCGATTAACCTTCTTCACAGCGCTAAATGTCACTACGACTCGTGCTACCCCCTCACACAGGCCGCATTTGGTGTCCCTGGTCGGGCTTTCTTAACAAAACCAAATACCACACATTAAATGTCATTAGGGCTGAAGTCACGCCCTCGCTTAGACCTCTTTTACTGGCTCTCTCATGCTTTATACCCCAATAACCTACTTAAGAGTGCTAAATGGTACTACAGATGTGACTAAGCCTTCCCATTAACCTTCTTAATTGCGCTAAATGTCATTACAACCCGGGGTATGCCCTCACACAAGCCACTTTCGGTGCTCCTTGACCGGGCTTCACCCTCCATTAACCTTTTTAACAAAGTTAAATACCAGAGCGGCTAAATGACTAAATCTCATTAAGATTTGAGCCTCGCCCTTTCACAGGCTTCCTTCGCTGAAAAACTATTATCTGCTACTAAATCTTTGTTCACTTAATCTTCTTAATATCTAATTTACGAATTATTAATTAAATTTCTGGTTTGTCTCTGATTTAGATTCAGGTCAAATTTTGAGTTTTAAATACGAATATGGAAGCAATCGTAACCTTTGTTTATTTAAGCCTTCCCGCAGTTGCATCAGGCTGGGTGCGGTAAGGAAAAAGAGGTGGGAAAGGTAAGAAAATAGGGTAACTGGGAGTTCTAACAAAACGATTGCCGATGCAAGCTCCCTAACCCAAACTGAATATTATTGAACGCAAAAACAATGTCTTAGCTTGTAGTAATGACTTTTTTATATCCCGGTCTCTCACAGCTTATTATATCCTACTGAACAGAACTGCATTTATCTCACTTTTACACTATTCTTGACCCCTAGTCTTCATACTTGAAACCATCTGCTGTCGCAAATGCGTTCCATTTTTTGTAGTGGTTTCTTTGGTTTCTTTCCTTATTTGGCAAGGCTATTCCCAGTCATTTAGTAGACAGTTTCTACTTATAACTCCTCTTGCTCGTTTTCTCCTGAATTCACTACATCTACTTACAATGTGGCGTATGTCGTTTGGTCCTTGCCTACATAGACATATCTTTATCAAGAAGAACCTGTAATAATATTTGTTAAATGATGCAAGAAGAAAAGATTCTCTAATTATACCCTTTCCACTCTATTATAGGTTTTTCATATATACAATTAGGCTTTCCCCAACTTCTGTTTGTATTTTCTGTAGACAGCTGAAGCAGTTTTCCATGAGAATAGTCTATAAAATCTCTT
>VTPC01004726.1:0-22855 GCA_011009095.1 Ignelater luminosus
TTGGCCCAATATGGAAAAACAATATTGCGCCAAAAAGTTCCAATATTGGATTAATATTGGGCCAATAACGATGTTCTACTGGGGACAATAAGAGTTGTTGGATTTCCTAGGTCAAACGACACCTTTTTCTAGTCATATCAATCATAGGCTGTATTTTTCATAATTTATTCTTTTTTGTTTCACCATAAACAGTAAGGTTGTCTACTATGTAAAAATTTACTTTCAACAAGTAAAACACATCTTGTCCCATCACGTCTGCAATTAAAGGAAATTGGATATTGGAGTTCCAATACGTGTGGATTCGGGGAAATTTGATACAGCCCATAATAGCATGCAATCCAAAAAACCAAGTAATTCTTTTTGCAGTGATATGTGAAGGTGCACCAGTTTGCTGCAGATAGTAACGTGCAGTAAATTCTGCTCCCATTTCCAAAAAATCGTAGTTCAAATAACGCCTAAAATACTCCCAGGGAGTGAAGATTTTATTTTGACTTGTATTGGTATCATCCGGATCTTCTTTGCTAACAAACGTTTCCCTCTTCGAGAATAATGTTTAAAAAGTATTCAATGACAAATCATCTTCACTGCTGTACGAACTTTCTATGTTAATTCCTCATTACAACTAATATTGTCAAAAACACTTTCTCTTTCAGATTCCAAATCATTATTCTCCCATTTTTCAGCCTCGTCAACATCGAAGTTCGATCCTATTTCGTCTAGCAAATCGTACAACTCATCAGGATTATTTGCTAATTTTTGGAGATTTATGGTTTTCTCTGTAGAAGAAAAAAAATCGTAAAATTGGAAAAAGTTAGTTTTACAATTAGCGCCAAAAATGTTTTTGTGCTTATAACATAACATACGTATACTCCCATCACTCACAATTGTGAATTCTGAACAAAAACATAACATAGAAATTTTGTTTTGCTTGATGAACAAAATATATGTATTTAGCTATATAATTTAATCTATGTATACTGCACTAAACATATTAGACAACAAATAGGACTCCTAATTTGTAAATAATCTACTCCCTACTCTTTAATGCCATGTTGTAAAACAATATACAAACACTTAACTCGTCAAATCGCGCGATAATGCTAAACTGTCAAAATTTTTATGACTAAGCTGTAACTTGAACCTTCACAAATATTATGTTGCTTGCGAGAAAAAGTTTATCAAACACATTTTGATGTGTTTGGCAGACTAATATTAGAAAGTCATAATTGTATCCACCTGGAGAAAAGGGCTATACCTCCATTTATCGATTTTTGCGCCTCCATTTCTGTGTGCTCTAAGACACTCACTGACTTACCTGATTGATTTAACATCTGAAGCCTGCGTTGAATAGAAATGTCACTGCCCATCTTAACGCTGGGTTTGTTTGGTCACAATTTAGAATAAACAATTTGATTTAGCAGCTTAATTGTAAAAAGATACTAGAATTTTGCCCAGCTTTTACGTAGTATTTAGTTTCACCCTCTAGTAAAGATTTTTGACGATAACTACATTAATTCTTCTCCGATTTGATTGGAAACAGAATCGGGGAGCTATAATTTTCAGTGCTCTTAATTGCACAAACTTTGTTTTTGAAAAGTTATGTAAAAGAAGACCTTTAAGGAATTTTTAAAGTTTTTTTCGTTGTAAGCAATTAAATTTTATTATTCTGTATCAATCATTTTTATGCGTCATTTCCTAACGGGAAAGCTTTAACTGAAGTTTTATAATTGGTTTGCTAAAAGTTTTTACCATTGCAAAACATTATTCGTTGCCTGTGTTTTTAAGAAAATGTATAGAAAGCTAAGCTGCACATGACTTTACAGAGTTTTTTTTAGAAAGAGATGAAATTGATATCGACAAGACCTTTATTCTAGTTTTTAGAAATTTATAAAGGAAGAAATGCCTCTTCGCAATAATCGTGAATTCTATTTCGTATATTTTTAAATAAATATTTCAGTAATAGGTCCTAAAATAGACCCGAGAAGTTTCAAGAAGATCTTGAGTTTCAATAAGGTTTTCCAATATTGAATCTACAAGTTGTTTCTAATCTAATAAGACTTCTCATAAGATTCCCAAGTTTTGTAGTAAATATCCTATTTGTGTGTTTCTGTCGTTTGTTAAACTGAAAAGAGCCATGTACAGGCAATTCTAGTCGCCCTTTTCCAATAAAGGACTCTATTAAGTAAAGCATGAGTTTCTCTTGGACATTAGCCGTTAAATTGAAATCCAAACATACCTTTAACGCAATATCGTCTTTAAAAGTAATCGATATCCTGTTTTAGAAATTCATTAGTTATTGTGTTTATTATAAATTCCTCAATAGCTGCCAAAGAGATAAATTTAAATTGAAAAATAAAACGCAGAGGTTTACACGTAATAATCTATTGCAAAATCTTTGATCCGCATTTATTATTTAATCAATCACTTGAAAGCTACAATGGTAATCAACACTCTCACATTGCTTTAACATAGAAATTCTTTAAATTAAGCACAACAGGTGATCTTAAGATCGTGAATCGTTCTGGAAAATATAAGAAATAAATAAAACTATTATTAAATAGAACAAGTGTATTACAGTTGCTTGTGAAGATTAAAGGAATTAAAATAAAAAACTGGCATACCAAAAGACAAAAAGAATACGAACTGTGGAGATCAGTTTTTTATGTTTCTATTTTTTTTTTAAATTCATAGCTTCCTTAGAAAGGAAAATATTGAAATGTTCTTCAAACTAATGTTTATATAAAGATAATAGCAGAATGATAGTAAGCGATAGTAAAAAATGTTAAACACGAAGTAAAATATTTTACTACTATTTTTGTTGTTGTTTTCCTACGAAGATGAAGCGTAAGCGTGAATCTCTGATAAATGGGGTGCCACCGAATAGCTATTGTGAATGCCGCGCCGCGCCGTTCAATGATATTGGTTGTACGTACAGTGGTACGAAAAAGTCTTGATCACTTTAACAATTGAGGAAAATTGAATTGTAAATTCAATATTTCAAAGATTTTTCAACTATTCAATTTCCATTTATCACACAGGTAGTTAGGCACAATAATAATTTAGAAAATTAGAGGAAAGTTTTGATTTAAAAAGGAATGGAAAACAAAATTTTTAATTACAGAAACTATGTAAAAAATGTAAAAAAGAAAATAAATATCAAAATTACACAATAATGTATTTTTTAAGTCTAAACCAAGTATTATTAACATTTGATTGACCAACGAGGTTTTTGATAACCAATTTGCAATTTGTTTTAGCGTGGAATTAATCAATCTCTGTAACTTCTCCTCTGAAATAAGCAATACCAAGCTTGCATTAGAAATTCGATTAATCTGATTTTTATTGTTTTAGAGATATGATACTTGCTATTCTTTGTCATAAGTCTTTAATGGGATTAAGATGGGGGAATTGCATTGGCCAATTTATTCTGTTAATTTTATTGGTTGCCATTCAGGATTCAATTTGTTTTTCCTAATGGTAAAGTGCAATATCGTACTGAAAAATAAAATTTTCTTTTCCAAACAAGTTTGCCCCACTATAGTCTAAATCAAATAAGAATAAAGTAGGTGGCACTGCTGTGCAAGGCAGATTTAAGCAGCTGAAGTGTTCGAAAAGGGCGCCAAATCTGAAATTGCTTTCTAATAGTTGTCCAAGAATATGTATAAAAATTAAAAACCAGTAGCTGACGAACTATGAATAAATGAAATAGTAGATTTTTATAATGACAAAGTATAATGAATAACCTCATAAGTATATACCTCTTACGAAGCAAAGGAAGTTACAAGTTAACATGTAAATGTTTATTTATTTAGTTTTTACATAAACAAAAAGGTAAAAAGCCTGTAGTACAAGTCAATTCAATAATTACAAAACATATTTTAATTAAGGAGCAGGAGTTGTAGGTACTGTATATAACAATAGTGCATCCATTTTGCTGTTTGTATATTTATACTTCTGGTAATCACTCTACCCCCATATCATCGTCAGCAGAATCCTCCTCGCTAGAACTCTCCGACTGTAAATTAATCACAATTTTCTGAACCACTTGTTCTGTTATTCCGTCTAAATTCCACATATGATTTTTTTCACGTATTACATGATTGACACAATCATTCCACTTTTCTGCAGTTACACTAGCAATTCCATCACATAGGAGTTGCGTTACCTCTTCGATAGAGTACGTTCGATTATTAACAGCAACATGTTGCTTAACTTGAGCCCATACTAGCTCAATAGGATTCAGATTACAGTGATACGGTGGTAATCTTAAAATTAATCTTCCACTCTTTTTAATAAGTTCATCGATGACATATGGTGTTGGATGTGATAACACATACTGTTTTACCAATTTCAATAATTGCAATTTCAATAAATTATCTCCTGGTGTAATTTCCTTGCCATGAAGCCAATCAATAATCTGATCTTTTCTCCAATTCTGAGTGGGTACTTTATTAGCTTTAACATTATGATAAGGGGCGTTGTCCATTACAATGACCGAATGTGGTTCTAATTTAGGTAGGATCCCTTCCAACCACATTTTAAAAACATCTCCACCCATGTCTTGATGATAATCACCTACAAACATTCAAATAATTTATTGTAATAAAAAACATACAAAAACAATACAGTTCTCACCTGTCTTTTTGGATTCAAAAGTTAGAAGTCCTCCATCAACAAAGCCAGATTCACTACCGATGTGAACAACTATTAACCTCTTTCCTTTGCCTGATGGATCTTTGAAAGGCCTTCAAATAATGCTTGTCTGGCAGTTTTAATGGTAGTATCATGCCAAACTTTGCTTCCCACATGTCCTGCATTAACCCATGTTTTATCTGTGTAATAAATCGTTCTTCCTTCTTCTCGGTATTGTTTAATAGCAGTTAAATATTTTCTTCTCCACAAAACAATAGTTGGCTTTTCAATCAAAATCGTTTTTCTTGTTCGTTTATCATATTTGAATCCTAATTTTAATAACGTTCTATGTAATGTTGAATAACTAAAATCTGGTAATGAATCAATCGTCTTCTTTAACAGCTTGTAGTATTTTTCCTACAGTTGGAACTTCATTTCGAAAATAAAAACTATGTACATGTTTTTGTATGGCAGATTTCTCGAAGTCTTCAAATTTCTGAAAACATGTTTTTGATTCTCTAGTTTTCTTAGGAGATCGTACCAATCCAGAAGCTTCCATTTGTTTAATTATATTCCACATCGTATTCTGTCCGATCCCAACTTCAGCCGACGTTTGCTTGACTGACCAAGTCTTACTGTTGTTTTGTAAATGTTTTAAATAGACATTGTAAGCCATAAGTCTCTGACCACTTTTTACGTGTTTTCCTTTAGCATTTTTGAATACTTCAGCCATAATCGCAAATATAACCTGATATATTGCATTGATATTTTGATCATTAGGTTGTTATAATTCAAATTATAATTACCTGTATAACGATACGCTGAGTTTAATGAGCTATTTTAATATAAATAAAAGAATAACAGCAATACCAAAAAAAGACGTAAAATGACAAAATTAGAATAACAGGCTAACTGACCCTAACCAAGCAAGAAGGAAAAAGTGAGGTTACATTACAACTTCACAAAAGCCAACATTGTCACGTCTCCGTTTCTTTTAGGTTTGTCTTATCATTTATTTTTAAGGCATTTATAAAAAGTACGTTATAAAGGGTTTTCCAATAAGAGGTGTTATTTTGAATAGCCCGCTATTTCGGTAGATGTCACTTTTGAAGCTATCATTTTTTGACATTTGACAAGTAGAAACTACGCCATTAATAAATATGGAACGATACACGCTTCAACAACGCATTGAAATTATTAAAATTCACTATAAAAATGGTGAAAATTTGGCAGAGACGGTTCGTAAAACTCGAACATTTTTGGGTCACCGTGAAGCACCTTGTCGGACCGCAATACAGAAATTGGTGAAAAAATTCGAGCTCTTGGGACAAGTTAGTGATGTGAAGAATAAAACACGTGCACGTCGCTCAAGAACAGCCGAGAATATTGCTGTTGTAGCCGAAAGTGTTAAAGAAAACCCAGGTTTGTCCATTCCTCGTCGTTCTTTGGAATTAGCCATTCCACAAACGTCATTACACCGTATTTTGCATAAAGATTTGGGTCTTAAGGCTTATAAAGTCCAGTTAACACAAGAACTCAAGCCGGCCGATCATCAACAACGTCGTGTCTTTGCTGATTGGGTCGTTGAAATGCATGAAAATGATCCAGAATTCCATCGAAAAATCATCTTGAGTGATGAGGCCCATTTCCACCTCGGTGGCTTCGTCAACAAGCAAAATTGTCGGATCTGGGGCTCAGAAAATCCAAGAGTTATTGTTGAAAAGTCTCTCTATCCTCAACGTGTGACTGTTTGGTGCGGTTTATGGTCCGGCGGAGTCATTGGACCTTACTTTTTCGAAAATGAGGCTGGAGCAACAGTTACGGTGACTGGATTGCGCTATCGAGAGATGATTAACGATTTTTTATGGCCGGAATTGGATGGTATTGATCTGGACAACGTTTACTTTCAACAAGACGGCGCTACGTGCCACACAAGCAACGAAACCATTGATCTTTTACGGAAAAAAGTTTCCGGACCGTGTTATCTCTCGAAGAGGTGATCACAATTGGCCACCGAGATCTTGTGATTTAACACCTTGCGACTTCTTTCTTTGGGGCCACGTGAAAGAGAAGGTCTACGCCAACAGCCCAGCGTCGATTCAAGACCTCAAAGATGGAATTCGTGAGGCTATCGAGGACATAGGGCAGCCACTTTGCGATTTGGTTATGGAAAATTTCATGAAAAGGATATTGTCCTGTAAGCGTGGTCGTGGTGGTCATTTGCCTGATGTTATTTTCCACTATTAACGGCATACCTTCCTCTTTATAATGAAATAAACATCCGATCATTTATATTAAAAAATGGCACTTTTCTTTGAATATCAAAATAACACCTCTTATTGGAAAACCCTTTATATTTTTCAGTTATAAACATTACTAAAAAATTGTTTTATCAGATATATATCATAAAACATTTTTTTATGTAACTATAAGTAATTTACTTTCGTACATCTGGTAACACGGTATTCAATAAAATCAGCATGTTAAAGTTGTGTAAAACGGACTCGTTTATTAACCAATGAGGATGAAGGTCATGCTGTCCCTATCATTTTCTTCGCTTTATTCTTATTTGATTTAGACTATAGGTATGATCTCACTATGCAGTACGTCAATGTACTTTCTACCATTTATCATCCCAGCTACGATACATAGTCGGACAATGCTTTGTTAAAACCTGCAACTTCAGACCATGACGGTGGTTAGATGCTCAATTGCCCGGAGTACACATTTTGGTGAATATTCTTCTCCAGTAAATCTTCTAACATACATCTGTACGTATTTCGAGTCTGACTGTTAATATTAAAAGCTTGCTCATCATTGAATAGCACTTTTTGCTACTGTTTTGTCATCCGGTTTCTATGTTTTTTAGGTTATTACAGACGAAAGCATTTGTACTTTTTGGAAGCAAGTAGCTTCTACCGTTGTTTTATCCTTTTAAGTGCTATATACATTCAGTTTTACCCAATCAGTTTGAACTGATACGATTTTCTAAAGGTGTATGATAAGTTTATGTCAGTTTTGAACTGATCAGTTTGACTGAAGATCGGAAGCAACTACCATCAATTTATCGCATCATCCGTCGAGCTGAATGCGGGTGGAACTGCAAAGTGTATATGTTAGATCGTCCAAACGGCTCAGTTTTTAAAGTGGGTGGTATGAAACGCGCATATTTACCGAAATATAGTCAGGTGGTCGAAATATTTTCTTATTAGAATCAATTAAGTTATTTTACTACCAGAAAACGCTACGGAAGGTGAAATCGAAAAACTATCATAATAAAACTAAACGAAACTAGTATTACGAGAGTTTATGTAAAACAAAATTAACAATTTGCGCAGCACATTTTGCAAAGAGAAAAAGGTCGCTCAATCAAAAGTAACAGGCACTGTACCTAAATTATGATATTATCATCATCTAAAATTTTTGGTCAATCAAAGAATACCAATGAAAAGCATTTTTAGATTAAACTTTTATTATTAAAAGTTACAATTCACACAAACTTATCTTGCCATGGTACTTTGCCGGTGGTATTGAAATATTACATAAACTAATTATAAGTCACTGTGGCAGACTGTTGTTGATTTCCTAACTTTGCTCTTTGAAGATTCGCATTGGAGTCACTTTCAAGTCCTAAAACTACGTCCCCCGTTTTTTAATGTTCGGCATCCAAACAATCGAAAGGAGTGTAGGTTTGTGCAGACCCCTTTTTTAAAAAATTGTGCAATGAGCAGCAAGCCAATGCTACTGCTTAATTCGGTCAAGATCTACAATAATCGGGGTTTTTAATATACCAAATCTGGTAACTAGAATCCCAAGCACATTTTCTATAATCCTTCCTACACGTGTTAGCCTATAATTGAATATTTTTCTTTCTCTTGTTAACTGCTTTTGAGAAGATGATTTTAAAAACTTCTGTCATACGAAAAGCTTCATCGCCAACAAAAACGTAAGGAAGTATTATTCCATTTACATTAGATGCTTCAGGTAGTTGTAATAAGTTATTTTTTTAGTTCATAGCAAAAATCTGTATGTTCAAAAACCCCTCCATGTGACACTCTGGTTTGTACCAAAAGTAAAATGAGCAAATTTATAATTTGAATTAGCAATCCCCAGTAACACTTGGCTGTGAAACCCTTTATAATTGTAAGCAAACAATCCTGCTCCCGGAGAAGATATTATTGCAACGTGTTTGCTGTCGAAGGCAATTAAGAAAGTTTTATTTCTGTTCAAATCCTCTCTAAATCTCCACCCACTCTTCTTCACAAGTAGGGAACTGACAATAAGGAGATTATTTTAACTGCTTTTTTAATAAATGAATCTGTGTCAAATGTATGCTTTTGTTTCAGGATGCACAGTCTGCTTTCGGTACTGAGTCACCTAATTTATTAAGTCCAGACGATTACAGCCTAGGATCAGTTAGTGGTATTCCTTCATTAAATGACTCTCGAGTAAGCCGTAAACCAATACCCTCTTTCAAGAAACAAAAGCAACCTTTATCAACTAGGATTAGTAGGTGACCGCCTAGCTTCAGCAACAGTACGACATATTTGGCAAGCATATGGCTTCTAAGTTACGCGGTCTATCAGATCAGGTCAATCTTTAGTCCATTCTGTTCTTGTTCTTTTTCTTCTAGCATTATGGTGGGCAGTAACAATGGCTAGAGCTGCATAACACAAAAATCCATTCTTTGCATCTATTGCACTAAATTATACTGTATATTTCAGTCGCTTCGAGGAGTGAACTGAACAAAGTAAGCAAGAAATCTAGAAAATGTGTGTGCTCTAATTCGATCAGTTTAATCCCATCAGCTATAACTGACATAATTTAATTAAAAACGAACCTTATGATGTATGGCTGATTTTAGTCCACAACCAAGCACTCCTTGCTTTATAATGAAAATACACGCACATACACACATTAAGCAACTTTGTACCATAACTTAGTGAATTCAGAGGAATTAGGATCTTTGTCGGACAGGCTTGTAGCTTTTGGGGACAGCATCTTCTTGGATTGAGATTTCCCTTGATCGCCCACTAAGCGGTTATCTTTATGTCAGCATACTTTCTAAAAACTCGAATCCCGTTACAGGAGGGACGTAAGATGTTCATTCCCGTAGATCTAAATCGGAGAAGGGCAGGGTTCAAGATAAACTTACCTCAAAATCTGAAAAGGCTCTATTCGCACTCAAAGAAACTCAACTTAAAATTAAAGATGTCAAAGGAAACGACGTATTACTAACGTGACCCCACATTGGAAACATCCAGTACAAAGATAAAATACTGCATTATCCGTAGACACTGTTCATAAAAATAAACAAATATACCAATACTTACTCACATTCAGAGCTCATGCTTAAATAAAGTCATTCAAATTAATAATAAGTGCTCAACTAATGGGCACAACTGACTGACGCTCGATAATCAAGTCCCTCGGTCACCACTGCTCACCCTGTATCTCATAAATATATATTAAAACACGTCAAATGAATAATGAAGTGGCGACTCCAAATTGCACACCAATTATTGCATCCCAGCATGATTCAATACATGATAAGATGAGTGTCTAATTTTTATAACACCCTGTATATAACTTATCCTGAAATAACTTACTTCAAGCCAAACTCAAATAAGAAAGCAACATAGAAAGTTTAAAACAAAATTATGAACATGAAATGTAATAAAAAGCGAATATTAATAAAACAAAAGAGCATTATCAAAAATGCGAACACTAATCTTAAGTTAGCTTTCGCAAACACCAGGCGCGGATGTCAAAGTCAAAGCAAATTTCCGTCATTGGCGTAAAGGCGTTGACCAAGGATCTGGGACTGCAGCGGCCTCGGCACCACCATCAAAATGTTTGAAATTAATAAACTCCGAACGTTATTTAAACACTCGAGCACCAAGCATTTTATTCTCACTAGGTCTTATAATAGATAATTTGTTCCTTATTCACAACCAATGCAATGGGCTTTATTTAAACAAACTAAACAGTGTCTACAAATATTACGGGAATTTCATTCGATTAAAGAAAAGTTGCTCCAACGTTTAAATGAAGATCTTAATTCCATAAAACAACTAACGGAGAAGCTTTGATGCATACACGTAGAAGTAGGGCTTCGCGATACATATGACCCAATTTAAAACCGACAAACTGTGGAGTCCACCAGCTCACTAACCCCAACACAAAAAAAAAACAGGAAACGAATTGTTTTGAATTTAAAAGCTTTTAATAACACATCCATCAGTATTGGCGTTTTACGAAACCCCGAGACCCCTCACAGAAGATTTCTTTCAAGACAGAAAACAAAATTTGTTTTAAACAGAACCACAAATAGCTTGTAATGTTGTATCGCACTCATACAACGTGTTCACCCGGTGATGATCGCAAAGGTGGTTCTTATTTTTACGCGCGTGCCTTCTGCACGCAAACCTATCTTGAGACTGTTACCCCATCCACTAACATGCAGCAAGCAAGAATCGAAGACCGATTCACGCTCGTATTTGAACAAATACACAGCAAACTCTAATTCGAACGGAAAATTTTTAAAGTACGCTCGTACATTGTGATGCGGGCTTCCATTCGCGCCAAAACTGTTATCGGCAGAAGCGGTAAAACAAAAAGGAGAGACTCCTCTTTGTCTAAGCGACTGCAAGCGCTTTGATAAACGCCGTGTCGGAGTTTCCAAGAAATAAATAAAATAAGGAAAGATATAAATTTTTTACCACAAATGAAATTTAAATACTAAATTGATAATTTTAAACAAAATTTAGAACTAAAATCGAAGGAATTTTAATGTTATAAAATAACATTACAAACTAATGATTGATCACACTTAACTTTGGCGGTTATTTCAGACTACAGATACCTTCTAAGATGAAAAATGATTTTTCATTGCATTTGATCTGACAGTGTTGTTTGTTTCGTCTAGGTACCATTTTGCCTATTTTGACGAAATCAATAAGTTGGATGTATTTTAAGTCATTCAACGCGTACATACCTACAATATATTGAGTCACTCCATGATAAGACGGCTGACAATTAAACCCGACCATTTGAAATCTGATGAAAATATTTCTTTGGTCAAAAGACAAAAATATATTTCTTAGTTTTGCAAAAGAAAAATTTTTTGTCATTTACGAGCGATTGAAATTTTCGATGTTTTCCAAAACTCAAAATTTAAATTTTCTTTTATCCGCTTCTTACTCATTTTCTTGTCTTTAAGCGTAACAAATTGCAAGGATTATTGTGGTACTCTAAATGCGAGTGCTGAGTCTTTTTGTCAATTGAAGGGGCCAATGCAAGAAGTGGACATGTCGACAATTTACAATTTTACAGGCAACGAAAAAAACGTTTGCAGCTTAAATACTGTAGTTTAACAAGTTTTTGATTTATAGCAGCTATTTATGACTAGTATGTGAATATTTCAGTGTGTATGGTTAGTCGTTATATATTTTTTTACGGCTGCAAAAAAATAAAATCAGTTGGAGATGTCCACTTCTTGCACAGTAAATTAAGATTTGATTTTTGAAATATATTTATTTCTTGAAAACCTAAACTTTTATATGTAAGAACAGTGATTCAATCTACATTATTATTAAATCTCAATTTAGTAGTGGTTTTCTTCATATTCTGAGCACGACCAATGATTTTCTGTATTAGCAAATTCTCTATGATAATTTTTTATATCTTCATAAAACCATTGATCAGCTACTGGCACATAGTAAGATGCTTCTCTCATTATACAAAAGAGTGGTATCATTCGGCATGGTGACAGATATGTTTTTATTTTTTATATCAAATTCTTCATATACCTGTAGTGATACTGACACACTACATAAAATGTTTGGCATTTTGTAATGTCATAACGAAAGATTCTGTATTTGGATATTGTAAACTTTGCATTTTTTCGGCTTGGAGTTTTTTTGAACATTGGTAAAAACTGGTCTTTAAAATTCAGAAACATTTTTTGTTGAACCGGAATAACCACAAATTTCTTTCCAGATTCTGTAATAATTTTGACGTATTCATTTGGCAGGTATATTTTGTCGTATCTTCGTTTTCTTTGTTCAATAGCTTCGAAGCTGCGATCACAGGGTAGATAACTGTGCCCCGGTTCAGGAAAACGTTGGTAGATAAATTTAAATTTACCAGTTTCAATAAGACTGTAAAGATACTGCGTCATGACATAATTTTTGTTTTGTGACGCACAGTTGTCCGAAAACATGTAAACGTCAGTGACCTCAGGTCTAAGGATATTGTTGAAGAAATAATTAAGTAGGCTGATAACTTCATTTTGTCCTTTTCCAGCAAGCGTTTCATCATACAAAAAGAAGTAGCTTTTACCCGTGCTTGCGACATGAATGCAGAAGTTGTACACCCACATTTGAATTTTGTAAAATACGTTTCCACCTGGTGCAACTGGTAACGAAAGATTTTGCTGGAAATCAAATGTAATAACTTCAACATGATCATTATTTTTACACAGTTTTGTCTTTACCTTGAGATCTTTATAAAATGTTTCTGCTTTGGCAACATGTAACTCTTTTTCTGTCCTGAGCTGTCTCTTCTTTTCTTCTGTTTCAGCACTTAAAAGTTTGTTCATTAGTTTGTCACATTTCGGACATGAATCTGACTTAGGCTTTCCAAATGAAATTTTAAAATTTTCTGTAAACTATTTTCGAAAGAATTCGTATTTTATTACAGGTTTAAAGTTTTCATTGTCCCTATTCTCCTGTAATATTCTATATTGATCGGGCTCATACTTTTCTAAGTACAAAGCATGGATTTTAGAAACATTTAGCAATGGTGATAGATAATACTTTTGTAAATTATCAGTTCTACTGTAGTGTGATTTATATTTAGGAAAGCTCATTATATGAGCATTTAACTGAGCTAATATGTCAGGAGTAACTTGATTTGTCACATTTGTCACATTGAGTTTCATGTGGTCGATTATTCTGTTGATCCTACCTTTTTTTATTCCGTGTATAGCAAGCAGTGCATTTTTACATACAGGAACTTTAGTAGCATTTTCTTTAACCTAAAACGGATAAAATGTGAGTACCATACCACTCCCTCTTTGACATTTACAAATGTGTGCGCTATAACCAGAGTAAATTTAAGTAGGTATCAAAATTTCCACTTACAGAAAATGTACAATAAACACTTTTTGGTTTATTATTTTCATCGCTGCGTTTTCTGTGCTGTGCAACTTGTTTTATGACAATGTTTCCAGATAAATATGCATCCTGCAAGTCCTTGCTTGGTAGTTTATAAAATGCTTTAAATATTGCCACTCTGGTATCAGCTGTAACTCTGTCAAAACATTTCATTTTGCAGTTACATGCATTTCCTAGTTGTTTTTCTGGTACTACTTGTTTCAAAGTATTAACATATTCTTTGCCAGCAGTTTTGCGTTCCTTCCTCACATTTCTTTGCCACTGCTTTTCTTTCCTCAACCGTTTCTTGCCTTTATCTTCCCTTAAAGTGAGGTTAGCTTCCTCAGTTTCACTACCTTCTGATGGTATATATTCAGGGTCTGTTTGAGAATCACTGCCAGCATAAGGATCCTCCTCTGATTCTGATGAAGAACTCGTTGTGCACTATTTAATACCACAATAAATAGGTTAACAATAACACTACACTTCACATAAACACACTGTTGTAGTCACGTACACAGTACACAACTACCCACAATACTTTGCAAAAACTGGACATGACCAGTTCATGTCCACTTCTTGCACAGTACGTAGTAGGTAGACAACCAACATCGCACTCGTATATGATCTATGTTAGCGGCAGAAGTCTAGTTCTTGCTCAGAACGATGCAGTAACGATTCAAGAACATGTCCAAACAAATAACTCATTTCCGATAAAAAATCCACTTCTTGCATTGGCCCCTTCAATTGTACTTCTTAAACGGGCTTCTTTTAAGCAGTACAAAGCTCAACTCATCGTTCACTATATTATACAAAACATTGATCAAAAAAGATTTTAAGTGGCACGCCTGAGATGGAATGCATTGATTATTTCCAAATCTCAGACTAATAAAAATTGATATCTTTAAAACGTTATTGTCTCTGTATGTCAAAAAACATCAACGTAATTTATTTTTAATATACAGGTATGGTGTAAGGTAAAATACATGAAATATTGAATAAAAATATACAGGGAGTAAACAAAAAGCTTGGAATTTAAGGAGGTAACTTTTTCTGATCCTCAGACTGATAAATATATGTTTTTAAAAATTTGTTTCTTCCTTATCAAACACCTCTGTGATTCTTGTTTAATATACAGGTGTACTGTTAGGGTAAAACATAGTAAAGAAATGAAGAAAATATACGGGGACTGAACAAAACGTTTGAATTTGAATTTTTATCGGTTCGCCAAATTCCTAGCAATGGTTAATCTGTAATTTAAAAATACGATTTTGAAAGCCCTTATCATTCTCTTTACAAGATTTATCATTCCTGAGATATTAACGTTTAAATATAGAGACTTGGAAAACATCAAAAAGGAATATCACCAAAGGAACATTTTCAACAAATTTCAAAAAAATTAGAGATGGTCGGGTTCAGTTGTCAGCCGTTTTAGCATGTAATGGCCCTACATAATTGAAATCTGTAATAGTCAGTAGTTCTAAGTAGTTATTAATGACACCATTAGTTTACATTATTAACCAATGGATTATCTGTTATTGGGAATTTTTTTTGGTAACTTTCTGTGCAATTTAAGAAGATATTGAGCCGAGACATTGCTAATAAACGCCAAATAATAAAATTTAAAAAAACCTGCGAAAAATGTGTATTGCGCTTAAAAACATTATTGCGTAAAGGAGATGTAGGACTTTTTCACACCACTGTAATTATCCTTTTATCTTTTTTTGGTAGCTATCAAACGAAACGTATTTTCACGTGAAAATTATAGCATGCCATGTTAATTTTGACATTAAACGTGTACCTTTTATTGATTTTTGCAAACAGGGTTTTTGTGTTAAAGGGTATTTTAGTAAAACCAAAGAATGAATGTAATAAATGATAGTAATTGAATTTGAAAGGAACAATACGTCCTAACCAGCATTTGATGAATTGCTTGATTTGACAATATTTATTATGTGAAAAATGAAATACTAAAATGTATGGTGTACTTTCTATATTTAAAGCTATCTACTATTTGAATAAATGGTTTCGTTTTCATTGGATAATGGATTTTTTAAAGGAGCGGGACTACCAATAAATTGTTCTTCAAAACAAGCATCTTGTTTCTAATTTAATCGAGTTTATGAGATCCTTATTAAAAAAGTCTGTAGATAATTATTATCTGAGCATTTTTAAGTCTACTTCAACTACATCGTACAAGTATCAAGTCTAAGAAAACTCTTACAGATGAAATTGTAATTGGCTTAGTTATTTATATAAACGTATCTCCTAAAATACTAAAGAAATTGAGTGGAAAAAGTAATATAACTTGTTTGCAGAAAATAACATTTCACTGTTACTGAAAGAAATATAATTGGAACTTGTACCAACCGGTTAGATAATTATGCCTAGCAGTTTTTACAAGTTATTCATTGTTGCTACTGCATGAAAGCACAAACTTGGCTGGTTTCTGAATATTTCTGAACGTGTCTCAAGTGCGCGCAATAAATCTGTTGCATATTTATTTATATTTAAAGCGAATCTATCAAGTTACCATGGGAAACAAAAAAAGTATTATTAAAAGCTAAGCTATTTAATTTGAAAGCTGATAATTTATAACTTGGTTGACCAAATGGTTAAATGCGACATTATAAACATTGACGAAACTCATCTGTTAAAACAATTTATCAAACAATAACATAATGCAAACAGAGTAGTCTACGTCTCAATTTGACAAAGAGTACTTGTTCTTCAATTGTGTATGTTGCAAAGAGCTCAGAAGATGATCGAGAGTGTAACGAACAAAACGGGAACATCCACTAGAAAATTAAGATGCAGATTTAATGTCACACAATACTACGAGGGTGGTCTGAAAAGTTTCCGACCTAACAAAGATACAAGACATTTTTTCTGAATTTTTTTTTTATTTTTCAACATAGTCTCCTTGTAACTCTACACACTTCTCCCAGCGATGCTCCCATCTCTGTAACCCGTCCAAATAGTACTCGGCACTTTTCTCTGCAAATTAATTGTTTACGAAGGTGATTGCCTCTTCATTTGACGAAAATCTTTGTCCTCTGAGCGCAATTTTTAGATGAGGGAACAAAAAAGAAGTCGCTTGGGGCTAGATCTGGTGAGTAAGGCGGATGGTCAAGCAGTTCAAACCGTAATTCGTGGATTTTCGCCATGGCAACCGCTGAGGTGTGAGACGGTGCGTTGTCTCGGTGAAACAGGATTTTCTTTTTCTGCAAATGTGGCCGTTTTTTCGCAAGCAGCTTGTCAAGTAATGATGCATAGTATGCTCCTGTAATGGTTTTTCCTTTTTGAAGATAATCGATTAAAATAACTCCATGACTATCCCAAAAAACAGTCGCCATCACTTTCCCAGCCGAAAAAACAGTTTTTTCTTTTTTTGGAGCCGGTAACCCCTTTGCAGTCCACTGTTTGGACTGTATTTGTGTTTCGGGCGTATAATGGTGTATCCAAGTTTCATCTACAGTAATTAATCGGCGCCAAAACTCGGATTTATTTCGCCTAAACTGCGCCAAAAGAACGTTGGAAATATTTATTCGAACACGTTTTTGGTCTAACGTGAGCAAACGCGGCACCCAACGCGCGGACAGCTTTCTCATGCCTAAATGTTGATTTAATATGTGACAAACACGTTCTTTTGACATGTTCATAACCTCTGCTATCTCTCTCACTTTAATTCGGCGGTCGTCTAGCACCATTTGGTGAACTTTGGCGATGTTTTCGTCGGTAGTTGCAGTTTTTGGACGTCCCGAACGTTCATCGTCTCCCAAGCTCTTACGGCCACGTTTAAATTCAGCAGCCCAAAATTTCACTGTGGTAAATGATGGTGCAGAGTCCCCATACACAGAATCCAACTCATCTTTTATTTGCAAAGGCGTATTGCCTTTCAAAAACAAATATTTAATGACAGCTCGATACTCGATTTTGTCCATTTTCACAAAAAAACTCACATCAACTCACTCAAACGACTGTTACATAAAAACTGCGCGTCCAAAATGGCTGAAACTTTGGTGAGTAACTGTCAACAGATGAACAACGAAGTTCAGTAGCTTTTATTTACGAGTGCTGCCGTCTTCACGTTGAGGTCGGAAACTTTTTAGACCACCCTCGTATATGACAAGCCAAAAATGTACAGAGTACATCGCTACTCAGTTAAAAAGAATACCAACCTGCTATAGAGCTATTAGAATTCGACGTTTTTTCTACAGTAAAGTCATAATAGACGATGAAAAATACTTCACTGTTGCTAACTCATAGATGAAAGGAAATGACAATTTTTACACTACTTTATAATAAAGATGTAAACAATGTCAGATTTAGAGAAAAGGTAAAATTCGCCAATAAAATGTTGGTATGGCATGCAATATTCAAAGTTAGAATATCAAGCACTTATATCGGATGGGTAATGGGTATGGGGTGAAACTTATGTTGGTCTTATCAAATTAAGTACAGTTTATTAAAGTACACCATAAAAATCGTAAGAAAATAATGTTCTCGTATCGTGGAAGTGATTGATCAAGACTAGCGTTCCTGTTGTTCTAAAGTTCCCTATACCAGAAGCCAGATCTATAGAAAATGTTTGGGTATCACGGAGCTAAAAACAAAGAGCGATTGCAAAGTAGAATGTAGATCTGCAAATTGATGTCCTAATCGTCCAGAGTGTAATGCGACAATTCCCAACAAAACTTCGTTGTTTTCGAAACACATAGACCCTTATTCGTGTTCCAACTATTTAAGCAGAGTGCCCATCTAGAACATTGAAGCCTAATTTTTGGAAATAGGTTGATAAAAGCACAAATGGGTATTTTGCCGTGCTTGGTAATGGATGTTTTGGCAATTTAACATTGCATTAATTAAAAAGATGGCTTCATAACAGAAAAGCTCCGTACTCAGAGATTGATTAAGTGTATCCAATTTGTTTTTAAGAAAATGGCAAAATTCTAGGCGTTGTTAGTATTCCTAGCGCAATAACCGCATGGTAGGAATAAAATTTATTAGCTTCGTTAATATTGAAAACCAAAACGTTGAAATTAATCTGGAGTTATTGTAATTGCCCTCTAGCTTGTAAGAAAGTCTCAATAATAATTGCAAGAACTGGCAGTGTGGATAACGAAAGACATGCAACCTGACGTTTCTCATAACTTCACCAAAAGATTAAAACCATATCGGTCCTTTTAGCGTTTAAGAACATGTTTGGTTTTTTAAAGTGATAACATCAGAAAAAGCAGTTGTCACTAAATTACTTTGACACTTACTAAATATAAGCAACTGGCACTACCTCAATTTTAAATTTAATTTTCTTTCTATAACAATTATTAGATGTAATGTGTGTTGTATACCTACCAGTCTGAAGTTTTGAAGTTTTCTTCTGAATTGTTCTGCTGCAAATATAGAAAAGAGCAATAAACTACAATGTGAAGCTAAACTTTAACCTCCACCTTAACTTCTCTATATAAAATAAAAAACAAAACTTCTCGCACAAGTTGATCTTCTACTTGATGAAAGGATATCTTGACGTAAAGATTTTATCTTCAATTTCTATCCCCTCCACGTGACAACTACCCCTTCAACTTCCTTAAATAGCAATGAGACCGAGTGACACCGCGCTTTAAAGGTCTTTTGATTATCTATTCAGTGCTGTAAAAAATTATTATTTGGTTAAGTAGTTTTTGAAAAATTTAAGAATAAACGTTTAGAATCATTTACTTTAAATAACAATTTTGTTTGCAAATTTAAAAAAAAACTAGTAAATTTGTTTTAATGTAAAAGCTGTTCAAGATGCCCTCCGTTCACTTCTTGACAAAGGTATAGTTTATTTCTTGTTTTTCTCTAACTCTTTGTAGAATCTCTCGGTTAATTTGGGCACATTCTTCAACAATTCATTGCTATAAGGCTTAAACAAAGCCCTGTTGGTTTTAGTATACTTTTGATTTGAGGTAAGCTCATAAAAAGAAGTTTAACTGTTACTCCTAGTGACCACTCCCTAAGTCAACAGCGCCCAGTTCGTCTTTTCGAATAAACAGCATTCAACTAATTTATTACTTGTAGCGAATAGTGAAGGAAAACTCAATCTTGCTGAAGAATGATGTTTTTTGTGAACTTTTCTAGATTGTTTTTAGAAATTTCTAGAGTAAAGTCACCGAATGTGGAATGTGGAATATCCTGTTATATGCCAAACCATAAGGTCCATCTATGACTCAATAAGTGTATCGAGTGCTCCTTCCATAGCTCTTTAGCATAGTGGAAACTGCAGCACGAACCCCGCCAGTTGCTCCACGACATTGATTGCTCAACGACATTGATTGCTCAATCCAAATGCCCTCAAATTATAGCTTTAAAAGGCAAACGATGAATAAGGGCCCTTACTTCCTCAAAACGGGGAGTCCTAATAACTGTTTATATGTGTATGAGTGCATATGGGACATTTGTACCGACGATGATAATACTTCCTCGAAAGAATTGTAACGAACAACTAAAAAGAGGTACTCCACCCATCGGGATGAACCCAAATGGATTTATTCACAGCTTGCTTTGACCATTTTATCTCATACGTCCATCTATATAAAACCAACCCTGTTCTTCTAATTTTAGATGATTATAACACCCATACAAGCAACCTTTACGTTATGCTAAAGGCTAAAGAAAACTATGTTACAATTCTCAGCTTACCGTCACATACCTCACATAAAATGCAACCTCTCGACAAAACCGTCATAGGAGCGTTAAAGACATTTTATAATGAGGACGTACAAATTTTTTTTAAAAACCAATCAACGTGCAGTTTCTTTTTTCGATGTCGGTGAACTTTTCGGGCGAGCTTATGTAAGGGTTCAGTCTGCAGAACGAGCCATCAAAGGTTTTGCTACCACAGTACTTTATCCTAACAGGAGAAGCATTTTTTACGGTAAAGATTTTCTAGAAGCAGCACATCAAGATGAAAATGTTGCCCCAGCTGCCTATCTATAACCAACGATGATGAACCCGAGGAAAGAAAATGAAAATCCAAATACAAGCGTGGCATTAGTTAATCCGGAAGATATTGCACCTATCCCCATGTTGAAGAGAAAAATTGGTACTCGAGCCAGAAAACCAGAAAAATCCAAAATCGTAACTTCGACACCAAATAAGGAAGAGCTAGCTTGAGGAATCTGTTAGAATAATTAAAAAAAGTACCAACTAAAAAAAGGAAAGACACAGTTACAAGAAAGATATTTTCAGAAAATACTATTAGCAGTTCAGCTCCGTGATGTAGTCGTAATAGTAAAGCTAACAAGAAAAAATTAACTAAACGCCAGAAAAAAATTTACCTTCATCAAGTTCAGTATCTGTTTCGAGTTTTTCTGTTCAGAATTTTTTGGATGATAAGGTTTTTCTAGAAAAAGGAAATCAAATTTTCTGAGAATATTCATGGAGAAATGTGGGTTATGTGCATGATGTGTAGCAGCTGGGCACATGAAGAATGAACAGGATATGAAAAAGAGCCATATTTTTGTGACTTTTGCCGTTAATTTGATCTTGATGAAGAGTATGACGTTGTAGAATATGTATTTTGTCATATATGGTTTACAAAATAAACTTACCTTTGCTTATTTTGTTTTTTCTTTAAAAAAAAAGTATTTTTACGGAAATTGCTTTGTAATAAAATCTATTTTACACTAGAGTTCAAAGTGTTCCGCATTAGGAATCCATTTTAATTGTCTGAAAAAAACACCTATTTCAAACAAAAAATTTTAGTGTCTTTAGCTTCATTTATTTTTTGGTAACACTAAACACCTCATCTCCCTAATACCTTAACTTATAAATACGCAAAATATCTGAAAATAATTTTCAAATTTTCTTATTTTTTTCTAATTAAAACAAAATGGTATTGAACATGAGGCAACTTTATTCTACCATTAAGGGATTTATAAATGTTTCTAATAAACTCCACCTAATAGAGTTCCTTTAATGACCAAAGAACCAATAATATGTGATCACCCAGTATGCTCACACATTTATCTTTTGAGGAAATTGGGCATATCTTTGCAAACAGTTAAGGATTTTCATCAGACCAGTCAACAACAAACACATCTGAAATTTGAATTTTGGAGAATACTATGGCCATATTTTTGCAGTATTCTATATATCAAGCTGCATCATTTTCTACTACCTTCTGAACCATTTTTTATAATGACAAAATTTATTATTGTTTTAATATTCTCAATGCTGCTTTCTACGAAATCCTACAATCAGCGGCTACAGTGTTACTTGACATTGCAGGATTGACCACAAATTGGTTTAAAACATCTATCTCTTTGCCTTCAGCAATGATATTTCTACCAGCACGTTTCTATCTTGTACACTGCCAGTTTCAAAAGGTTTCTCAACAAGTTTAGAATAATATCAATTGAACGGACATGCAAAGCATTCATTAAAGATTCTAACGGCCTGGTGGTAATTACGGCCGGCCTTGCTAAAAGTTATGATCACTTTTCACTATTTTTAATAAATCATCATTTACTATTTTGAAAATAAGTTTAATAAACTACCACACGAATCAGTTTGATTTTTCAAGTTTTTTAATGCCGTATTAAAAATAACCAAGTCTTCGTTACTTACTGCACTTTAATGATAAATCAAAGTAATAAATAATAAGATAGAATTCAATTTACTGTTTACTAACTTCTTTTGTCGCTTTGACTTTTTCGACAAATGCCAGAAAAATACTGAAAGTGTGTACAGGATCTATACTTTTTTGAAAAAGTTAATGGGAGACATCGGTAACATCTTTTACATTAAAACCGTGTTAATATTTTTTTAAAATTTGTAAATAGATTTGTTATCCAAAATAAATAACTCTTAAAGCTTATATTTAAATTTCTCAAAACCTATTTAATCAAATTTGTCTACTTTATTTAACAGACGATCGAAAACCCTTTCAAACGAGGTGTCACTTGAGCCCCCATACAACTGAAAGAATTTGAAGAAGTAGCTATCACTTGGACGGGGTAGAAATTGGGGATAAATTTTTTATGTGCTTTTAATAAATACTACCTTAGTCTTGTACTGTGTAA
>VTPC01004728.1:0-23864 GCA_011009095.1 Ignelater luminosus
AAAAAACTATAGATAACAAAATCTAAACTTACGTAGTAAATAGCATTCTCCAAACTAGCGTGAAAGACTAGGCTACAAGAAGATCCCGGGTTATATAAATACAGTATTAATCAAAATTATTTGTGATAATGGGATAATCCATTTCGAAACTAGTTACAAATAAGTATTTCATCAGAAATAGCAAAGCGTTGAAATATTCTTTATCTGTAACAAGAAAAAGAAGTGATTTTAATTTGGTTTCATATACAGACGGTTTCGTATCATTTGCTTTTACAGAAACTTACTTAATTCTAATTAATTAATCTACGTGCTCGAGAAAAAAAGACGTACCTACCAACTAACGCATTTTACGACTTTTTCGAATTTTTTTATCAACATATACATACGTATAACTAACAGATTTTAATTATAATTACCATTGGGCTCTTATTAAAAATTACAAAAACAAAACCAATTATTTTTCTAACCCTAAATTTCAATTCTTGATATGAATAACTATTATAAAATTTTGTAAAATAATAAATGTCTTATACTAAGAATTACTCAAAACGTTGTGTTCTGTGCTTCTGGAATTTTAGAGAAAGAAAACGTTGGACATAATGCTATCTTTTCACGTTTTAAGGACGTGTAGTGTTGTCCTCATTTTGTAACATTAAAAATTCATTTCTTTTGCGATGACCATATACATTTAATGATCTTTTTCTCTAGAAAGTTACGCATTCCATGCAATTTTAACGTTTCTGCACAAATAACGTAACGTTCGATGTCGCATGTTTTTGCAAATACTCTTTAATTGTAAAAATAATACATTGTGTTGTCGGCAACATGTTTATCTATTTTTCTATTTCGAATAATTTCGTATATAGTTTGTTTCAGTAGGTCAGTTTGAGTTAGTTTTAAAAGCTATATTAAGAATATTCATGTGAAAGTCAGATTTTTATAACCTGCGTCCTGTGGCGCTTGTAATTTCCCGCAATTCTTCTATATTTGTATATAATATAGGAGAAGAATGACCATTCTTTCACCATACGCCTGTATTTCTTTTATTGCGGGTAGGAGTTATTAAAACCACCATAAACTGCCCACCTAATCTTTTTACTTTGAAAACGTAAAATCAAAAACGAGATTATGGGTCTAAATAATTAAAAGGGTGTATTGTTTTGAAATTTTCAACTTCAAAGGTTAAAAACTTGATATTTGCATTTCACTATTTTCATAAGAAGATATAAGCGTGATTTTAAAAAATTTAAAGCTGAAATGACCCTCAAGCGTGGTTCAACCACTCTGCCTCCTTTTGCATAAGTTCTTCAACCTTCATCAGACCCAAATACTCACTTCCTTATGGTCTCCTATCGCATTTTAAAGAGATTGTCTATTTTTAACCTTAATATCTATTGCCATTCATTACTTCAAACAAAAAGTTTTCACATAACTGTGTATGTTAAGACAATATATTCTTTCAAGTTTATGCAATTGTTATTTATAGATTTTGACTTTCAGTATAATTTTCTTTTAAGATGCCACTATTTTATCAAAAATATTAAAAGTACTATAACATTCATGTTTAGTTTTGTTTAGATAACTTGCATTCGCTCTGTAAATAACCGTGAGCTTTAAAGTAGATGCAAACTTGGTTTTCCACCGTCGAATAGTTTATCTCATTTCTATAATTCCTGTTAAATTTTTGTTGTATTGGTAACAAAACCTTCTGAACACTAGAAGTTTTCATTGAAAAATGTTGACAGTATTGTTATTTATGTTTTTATTTAAAATCAGAGGTTAGATTGTCATTCAGAAAAGGTAAATGTTTGCATTTCGTAGAATTACCTTTTGTTGTTTGTTTATTATTTGGAATAAAAATTTATTTTTTGCGTTTATTACTTCAATATTAAATGTAATCAAAATGATTTGCACATAAAAACGAATGACGTATGACATTTGTTTGACGGAAGATTTTCTAGTGAGGAATGTGTAACTAGAAATAGTGACACCAACAGAAATAAGTTTCGGGTATAACAGTGCATCCAATTAAAACCCTAGAAATTTGAGATAGATTGGAATTATAGAAATGAGACAGGGATACTTATTTAGAAAACCCACTACTAGGTTTTGACGTATTTTATATTTGGGTGTATTGGGCTTGAGTTGACTACAGATTTCCTACGACTAGGGATTTTGATTTCCCGAGACTCGAAAGTTACCATGCAGCTTTTCTCGAGACTCGGAAATTATTTAATGAAACATATGCCTACAATTGGTATACTTACGCTTTTCTTTCAGTTTGCTATTTTATTCCATATAGTAAATGCAAATGAAGAAACGCATTCCTTCTTTGATTGCATTTTGTAAGGATTATGCTTTTAGGTAATAACTAATTGATTCAAGAAATAAAATTATTCTGTTTTCTTAAATGAATATGCACGATTTCATTTGCATCTACCACATCCTGTTAAAATAATAACAGTACTAGACTAAATACGAAAGTGTTCTTATTCAAGCTTTTTAAAAAAAGTATTCAAGAATACAAGTGTATTAATAGATTTATCTGATAAACTGTTTCCAATTTTTGTGACAAATTTTCCGGAAACTGCAAATACCCATAAAAATAGGCTTTATAGACAGTATGGCTCTGTAAAGCAACTCTAAGTTCGAAGTTGTTTTTCCTGTAACTTCAAATATTCCAAATTCTTTCCTTAACGTTCGTTTGAAATTTGTATCCTTCTTTGGGCAGCTTTTGCTTACATTTTCCAACTCCTTGTTCAGTTCATCTTTCAAGGTCATATCTGAACTGTTTTGTTCTCGATTTCTTCTTCTTCCCTTTCTTGTGATGTAGAAGCCTCCGACGTTGTAAACTTGGAATTAAAAAGTCTGTCCATCAACTGTTCTGCAAAGTATACATTGAAGTTTTACTGCAAAAAGAGAAAAACTCTTCCTTTTTGATATTATCAGGGTCTTGTAGATATGTAAGCAGTGTGATTATTTTCTTATCCCGGCGTTTCCCAATTCTTATTAGTAAAGCCTCGTATATTTTGTTGGCAGGGCCGGTATCGAGAGCTTTAATTTTCTTCATAAGGAAATTGATTACAATTTCAGCTGACAAAAGAGTAGCATCTCCGCGGCTTAATGCTTTTACTGACACTTTTATTGGCGTCAGAACTTGTATTATGCTTTCCAAAATAGGAATATTTGCGTCATTCCACTTTTCGCTCAGATGCAGATCTATCAGAGGCTTTCTGATGCAGCTGTTCAATTTTAGGAATCTCTCAATTATTCCAATGAGAGAGTTCCACCTAGTTCTGACGTCTAATAATAAATTTAATTCTTTATGGAATTCTTTTTGCACATATACTTCCAAGACAATATTTTTCGTTGGGCTTTTATGGAAAATACGTATAATATTTTTAACTTTGTCAATTGTATTTTGAGTATTAGGCTTGAGTTCTAATATGACTAAATTTTGAGGTTCGATTTCGTCATTCATCTTCGTCAGATTCCTCATTTCCGTTTTCTTCTCTATTTGGTGATTGTTCCTTGGAATCCTTCTTTTCTAGTTTTCTTTTGTATAAGACATCAGTAACCGCAAGATGTAAGGCATAGAAGATTCTCTACAGGGCTTTCTCTTCCAAACTTTCTCATCACACTTGCCCCATCTGTTGTGCAAGCCACGACTTGTATTTTAAAATCAATACCAAATTCCTGTAGTTGCTTTTGCAGAATATTATTTATTTCAGTAGAATCACATTTTCTGCTAATAATTACTAACCCAAAATCAAATATTTTTTAGTTGTTGTGCAGAATTATATTAAAATAGCGTCTGTTTTTCATACCTGTCCACTCATCAAAGGTTAAACTAAATTTGCATTCTGATTGTTGTAACGTTTGGATTCCTCTAATCTCCTCGACCTTTTTTTCGTTGTAAAACACAGAAATCAGATTCATCACGTCTGAGGGATTGAGGCATTCTTTGGCAATATACAGGGTCTCTAAAAAGTATGGAAACACGCTATCCCCGCAGAAACGGTAAAAGATAAACAAATGAAATTTAAAGAGCTTAAAGTAGGTATTTTTGCCAAGTTTTGCAAAGGTAATTAAAAACAAATCTTCAATTGTTTTTTCGTATAGTCGCCATATCAAATTTTTTTCAATGGAACGCCCTGTATATGACCCCATATTTGGATAGGGATTGTTAATACAAGTTCAATGATATAAGGGTTGCTATACTTATCTTGAAAGCTTTTGGAGATAATCGCTATTCTTTTGTCAGGGGTTTCTCTATTAAAAAGTATGGAAATACGCTGCTCCTGCAAAAAGGGTAAGAGACAAACAAATGAAATTTGGAGATCTTAAAGTAGGCATTGTTTGCCATGTTTTGAGAAGAGAAATAGAGTATAGATATAATATTTATTATACATACATATCTGAAGGTGTGCGCACATATAAAACATTTTCTTGAAAACTATATTTTTCTAGATGTTTTCGTTGTTATTTAGAAGTGGCAGCATGCTATTACCCTAAAATCGACATAAAAGAAGTTTTTTTTCTTGAAAATTTCCCAATGTTTTTTACGGATCTTCGCAATTTTCACTGCAACAGTGAAAACTGGTTCCAGACATGTCGACTACATCGAAAGCTAGATGAACTGCCACCTGAGAGCGGTTGAACATGAGAAAAATGAAAAAATGGCAAAATTTTCCAATTTTTTACGACGAAAATGGTTTTTTCAGAAAACTAATCTTGGATTCGTGATCAGCGACCAAAACAACCTCCTAGGACCCATCTTCGTGTTACAATTCAAAATTTTCACAAACAAGAAAACTTTTTCCAGAAATTAGGCCAAATTTTCCGTTTTTTCACGGCCAGGTTCTTTTTTCCGGAAAATTAATGCCGGATTCGCATCAAAATCCATCTTGGCGATTTTTTTTGTTTTACTTTGGCCTTTTTCTGCTTTATTTCCTCGACTAATTTCTGAAGTTCCGTGTCAGGGGTGTGTGCATATAACAGACAAATTATAACGCTGAGATATGAGCATATACTATGTAAGGTAGTAGTTTCATTTCCGATTTACTTTATTTCACACTTTTTACATTTCTGAACTTACAAGAATTTTAAAAGTATAGATTAGGATTCACAACTTCATGACAGTATTCTATTTATAAATCATTTTCTAGTCGCAATCTGAATTGTTATTTAGTAAATAAGGTGTGTTTACATTATTTAACGGAACAGGTCAGATCGGGTCAGCATAAACGATAGCACTATCAAACCGTACATTTCTATTCACATTGAAAGTATTTCATCTTTGGTTAAAACTCCAGGCTACCTTGCTAACACATTTTATTTTAGATCTTATTAGAAAAATAATAGTTCGTTAAGTTCTGGGGTCGGGAAAGTCCGTTGAATTTCTTTGCTTCTATAATTAGCTTATAATTTAATGGTATGACATTATTTTGTTCAGCGCTCACAATAGTGTTTGCACATTTTTAAGTAAACTATACAAGAATCAAGAAACATTATATTATACAACGCAAGGGGAAATAGAAACAATTTTCGCATTATCACAATCTGCGTTTCTGAGACATATTGAAGCAAGATTCAAGCCTAAAAATTTGCCGCGTAAACAGGTACCACCTTACATGGCGTCTAAATACGTCATTACTCATATAAAGTCATAAAATAAAAGACAAAATTGCATACAATATTACATGTGATAGAAACTAAATAAATAAATAAATAACTAATTTGTATTGCATAGGTTGAAAATATTTTGTTTCTAAACTAATTACTAAATAATCAATTAATGACTTATGCTGAATTTTAATTTGTTGTTTTTATATTCATTGGCATAATCAACTTGTTATGATTCAAAATGGTTCACTTTCCCATGATCCACATTGAACTGGGACAGCAAACATTCTCGGAAGGCACGTGACCACAAAATTTACTGTTTGTTAGGCAACACATCTTACACTATTGGCAGCTCTATTGTAATAAAAATAATGTAGTTTTCCAGTGGCGTAGTATTGGGTATATGATGAAACTCCTTGAAAACATAGTATTTAAAGATAATTAAGTATAAAATTGAGAAATTAAAAAATGACAGTATACTCAAGATATTTTTAAAAACAAGAATTAGATAAAGCCCAAGCAATGCTGATGTAGCTATTCAAAGAGAGCTTTTAATTTATTTTTTTAATTTTTTAAAATTTAACTGTCCACTATGAAATATTTTCCATAAAAATGTAATTATCTACATAAATAGTATACCTACTCAATCATCAACTCGTTAAACCTTTAATTTTATATTTGAAAAAATAATTTATCAAAGCCGTTATTTTGGCAGCCGTCTTAACACAATCCCGTCTTGGGAATAATTAAAGACTAATAATTGACTGGTAATTTTTATTTTCTGGAATTAATGTTACGTAATACTTAGAACTAGGTGTGGTAGATAACACACAACTAAAAATCTCAATTATTTCAACTGCCATAATGAATTTATAAAACAATAGTTCATTAGGTGGCAGGCTACTGTAATTTAATTAAAAATAATGGCTTACATTTATCTTAAATTTTACAATGTCATTTAGTTATTGTACATTTTTTTTGCAATTTACTAATTACACAAATGGTTCGATATGACCACCCTCTTTCTCTAAACGTAATCGAACTCTACTTTTTATACTATCAAAAACTGAAACTAAAATCTGGTGATATATTATTAATTTCATTTTGTATGGCCTGTCTTAATTCATCAATATTTTGTGAACGGTTCCTGTAAACATTATTCTTCAAATGCTCGAATAGAAAGAAATCTAATGGTGTGAGATCGGGAGGCCGAAGAGCCATCGTCTACAAGTAATCACTCGGTCATCGAAGAACTCTACCAAGTAGCGAATAGTGTCGTATGCTGTATGTGCTGCTGCACTAGCTTGCTGGAAGTAACCCTCTTGGATTTCACCATCCAATAGTTGTTCGATGAAAGATGTTAAAGTATTATCTCGGTATCTCTCTCCATTGCTCGTGTCATTAAAAAATAATACACCATAGATCCATTCTGGGGATGCAAAATTGCTTCTTCGTAATTGTAAGAATTCTCTGTGGCCCAGGTTCTACAATTCTGGCTGTTCACATAACCCGACAAATGAAACCATGCTTCATCAGACATAAATGTAATATTTAATACGTGATCATTGTTCAAGTGTTGCATATAGTAGTGGACTCGTTACTGATGATCATGCGGAAACAGTTTTTGTATTGCAGACGCTTTATAATGGTTCATCCGTAGCTTCTTTTTTAATGCAACTTGGAAACTTCTATATAAAGTCCTGTGAAAAAGTTGTTGGTTAGATTGTTTAATGGCATGTATTTAACTGCTTCAGAAATAAATGGCAATGCCAGAATTTTGTATTCAAGTTTGCTAATAAAACAATTAAACAACTACAAGTGATAAATAATTCAAAGTGGCATTTGTTTGCTTTTAAAACTTAAATGAAGCAAAACATAATATTTGTTTAATGGCAAATAGATTTCTACCTGTTTCAGTGGCTAAGCGTTTAATTGATTCCTGAGCACCGCCATTGATTCGTATCTGCATGTCCTCTAAACCTCTCAAAAACAGGTTGCAATTATCTGCATGACATTTCTCCACAAAAATTAAAAATTTTTCGCCATACAAAAGTGCACCGTTTTCAAGATATAGAGTGTCAAAATTTTTTGTCTTTAATTAAACTTGGACATGTCATATCTTGAAAACGGTGCACCTTAGGGAACAGAGTTGTATAGCAAAAAGTGTTTAATTTCTGTCGAGAAATACCATGCAAATAATTGCATCTTGTTTTTGAGATGCCGTATGACCTAACCATACGCCGTTAAACTTGAGAGGTTTTCAAAAATTCAATTTTACTAGAAAACGAAGCGTTCTACAAAAAAAAACTTTGTTTTCACAATCGATTACCGATTCCGTAACAATTTATTTTGATGTGAGAATCAGCCCAACCCCAATCCTCCGCCTGCAAAAAATATTGTATAATACTCGAGTGTAAATGGTCGTTTCTGAACTCGTTGGGGTTATGGTACTCGCTCGTCGTTCATACCATAAACTTCCTACTCGTTCAAAAACGTCAACTTTACACTCTTGTTATATAAATAACTATTTTGCACGACCCACATACGGGTATTTACATGCAAAAGTTGGCCAAAAGGGTAAATTGTAAAATTTATTGTTGCTGCAAAAAAATATCTCATATGAATCTTAAGGTGTTAAGGAATATTTTCACTAGCAAAACCGCCCCCTTATAGCACTTGCAGTACCCATCAGATAAGCCCAAAGTCGACTGTTTATTTAGTTGCAACCAAACACTTTAGTTTATGTGTCGCAATACCTATATTTTGAAATTAGTATTTTCTTTTTGTATGTAACATTATAATTTTGAGTATTACGGAGGATTTTGATACAGGTATGTATAGTGTATTTTAGTATATATTATAGTTGTTGCAATTAATTTATAAATTTTATAACGGTTTTAAATAGATAATGCAAAGAATTTTACTTTTTTCATGCGACATCAAACTTTTTGATAGGTTTTGTTACACTTCCGAGTATTTATTTCCCGGTGTTGTTTTTTGTTTTACAATAAAGACCAGACATTGTATTATCACTCAATATTAAAATTAGTTCCAACTTGATCCAAATTGCTGAGTTATTAACTTTAAAATAAATCTACCCCTAAAACGGTTAATTTTGATTTGCATCATTTTGTTGGCTTTTTTATTTATTCTAGGACCTTCAGGAGTCAAAGTAATGACTCAGCAGCGTTTCTTTGATACAGTGCAAGAATCTAATGAAAGTGACATTAATGGCAAACTACAATATGCCGAAACTTTTTTGGCAAAATGCGAAAAATATACTTCTGAGAACAAGCAAGAATTCAAAAATGTGATGTCTCGTTTAAAAACCGAAATTAAACGTAGGTGGGTTTCTTCGCATTACATAAAAGAATTATTCTTGAAAAGGCACTTTTAAGGTACCGCGGAGTCAATAAGAACTAGGACGTCCGTAAAAGAGTTTTAAGGAATCAAGTGAACGAAGCAAAAGGCGTAAGACTGAACATCTTCGCACTAATACAAGCAGTGAGGAGTTAACTTATGCTGCTCAAATGAAGTTAAGAACTGAGAGTAGAACAGACGCTTCTGAAGTTGTGCAAGACATGACTAAATCTCCTAAACGAGCAACTAAATGTAGAAAGGCTTATTCGAGTAACACTCAAACTCTTCATCGTATTTCTTAACAAATTCTTGCTTTTAATCTTCTAAATTCACTGGTCGTGTATCTCCAGAAGTTATTGACAATCTCCAAAGAGAATTTATTCGTTGTCTTGGCTACTGTCAGGTTGCCAAAGGTGCACAATTTGAACATTTAATTTAGTTGTCTTGTGAATTTTGCATTATCAGTAAATTTGATATTGTGAAATTTTGATATCGTTTTTCTTCAAAATTATTTGATGTGACCTATACCCATTATTACCTTACCGTATGTACAGAAATGTGCTCTTTTCAATTCCATAATAAAATATAGGGGTTGCCATTAAAAAAAATATCGATGAAGTCACATCTCCTACGTGACTCACCCTGTACAAATATTTTTTGTTTAAAAAAATGCGCATTTAAAAATAAAAATCGATGGGTCCGAGCGTTTTTCCTAAAAGTTCGTTCTTGAATTTTTAAAGAATTTATACACTATCTTACAAAAGCACTGTATGTGTCTAATTATTAAAAAAATGTGTTTTATTTTTTTAAAACATCATATTCTAGTGGATGAAAGCGTTTTAAGTAATTTAACAGCAAAAAATAATTTTGGCCAACTTTTCATTACAAATACCCGTATGTGCGACCGCCTGTAAAGTTGGCTCTTTACAACTAGTTGTCAACGTCGAAAGTTGACAATTATAAACATTTGCAATTAATTTCACGTGTCGATGTTATAATGGCCGTATCGATGTCGTAATGAAATCATTATGAGTTCGTATGATCTTGGCCAACTTCATTTTTTAATTTACCGTCAATGGTTTTTCTTTAATATTTCCTTTAAAATTCGGTCCTGCAAAGATATTGTATATAACTCGAGTGTAAATGGTCGTTTTTAAACTCGTAGGGTTTATGGTACTCGCTCGTCGCTCGTATCATAAACTTCCTACTAGTTCAAAAACATCCATTTTACACTCTTGTTATATAAATAACTATTTTTGGACGACTGCCTGTAAAGTTGATACTTTACAACTCGTTGTCAATGTCGAAAGTTGACAATTATAAAGATTAGCAATAAATTCGACGTATCGATGTTATAAAGCCGTATATGTTATGATAAATTCGTGATACGCACTTATGATCCTGGTCAACTTCATTTTTTAATCTACCGTCAATGGTTTTTCTACCATTTTCTTTAAGCTTCACTTTACACTCTTGCTGTGTAAATAACTATTATAATTAAATTTATAATCTAATTAGAAGACCCTCGCTGGGTATAACAGCTTTGATACGATCGGGAATTAAAGCAATCGTATTGTAGTACTAGAGTTGCTCTTAATCCCAAACACGCGATGCGTGTCTATACAAAGCTTCGCAAGTACGGATTAGTCCGTTATCTTGTAGCTCGTTCTCCCGCTGTTTGATCATAATGCCCATATGTTCTCGATGGTATTCAAATCCGGGGATTTTAGAGGACCAGGCAGCACTTGGGTTTTATCTCGACGATTGTTAAACCAATTTTGGACGAACTGAGCTCGATTAATGGTAGAGTTGTCGTGGACCAACACTGCTTGTTGCCCTGGGAATCTTTCACAAATGCTAAGCACTGAGAATTTTAGCGAAATGCAAAATAGACACGTATCAGTTATGTTTTTAGACATTGAGAAGCATTCGACTTATTTAATTTAATTTTAAAACTTCAAACTGAAAATACAGCATATTATGATTGGAAAGTTGAAAAGTCCAAACATTTTGCATCAAGAAGGGATTAATTCAAGGAGCACCTCTATCTCCTCTTCTTTTTAACCTATGAGTTGATTACATGTTTTATGAAGTATCTGAACCAAATGTTTCTACAGCTTATGGTATTCAATTAGATAAAAGTTTTATGTCAAGTTTGGATTTTGCTGAAGACACGGCGGTTATCGGAAACAATAAATTATTATCTCTTCGACTAGAAACTCTTACTGGTTCAAACCCTTTAACTTGTAACCAAGAATTAACAATATTAAATCAATATATTTTGTCAACATCTATAGACTCTTTATAAACTGCTCCATCCAAAGTATTTGATGGTTCGTTAACTATATCTACAGTGGCTGAAGGTTGATCACGTGGCTCGGGCGTTTTAGAGGGTACATCCTGAGCTGGTTCATTTTGTGTATTACCTTTATTAGTATTATTGTTAATAACTTTCTTCAAATCTTCTTCCCTCTCAAGATTTTGCGTAACTTCATTTGATAATGTAATGTCTACTTTTATCTTACGTCCAAAAGAGGCTCCTAAGGTGTTTGTTTGATTCCAGAGTGAAAAGCTCTATTTTTCATGAGCTGTACAAATTTTAAACCTTCATTCCAGTGTACAGTAGTATTATCTTGCAACCATGTAGTCAACATGTTTTCGATATCTTGGTTCGGCCTCTCAACACTACCTTCGATCTGAAAGTGCCTCAGTTTGTCATGCCCAATAGTCAATAAAGGCCAGTACTGCTTTAAGTTATAAATAACCTGATTTGCAAATTCCCTGCCACTGCGTAATTGAAGAATTGCAGGAGCGCCAAATAGGGTAAAAATATCTTAATAAGACGTAAGTTACTTCTTCTGCCCGTTTCGATTTAAGTCCTCGCAATACAACGAATTTAGTCAGGTGGTCCTGGTAAACCAATATAAACTTATATCTACCATCTGGGTGAGCCTGAAAGCCGATCAAGTCCACTTGACAACGGGAGTTAAACTCCGAAGAAATTATAGACTTTACAACAATACATTTTTTAACACCTTTCTGTTTTTGTTGACATCTTTCATGATGCCATACTGAACAAGACTCTTGTTACTAAAACAAACAGCACGTGCGTCGCAAGCCAGCCAGCACTGCACCCCCACTACTATTTCAATCAAATCTTCAGAGACGTAATAAATTACTATTCTCGAATTTAATAATTTTGTAGTGTACGCGTTAAGTTCATCTCCGCAGTTTTATTGATTTTTTGGTTATTTTTTTTACTTCTCCTTTGTTTATTGACTCTATTAATATTTTCCCACTTCTTAACGCCTTAAAAGAACGAATTCCTACTCTTAATTCTGAAGCATAAATTTTTGTTTAAATTTGTTTTTTCACATATTCTACAGAATGATTATAGTGTGGTTTAAGTAAAACTTTAGATTTTTTACAATTTTCAACATTTACTGTGTTGTTTCCGTTACTTGTAAGTACAACTTACTATTTTCAATAACAGGAGGTATATCACTCTTAATTTTGCTTTCGAATTTCTTATTTAATTTTGTTTGTTTGTGATGACAACGCTGCGAAATGAAAAATCGGCCTACTGTACCAAGTAGAACCGTGAATATTTTTTCTTGTGTTAAATAAATTACTATTGGCCCAAAGAAAACGCATAGTATGCAAACGCAAGAATTGTTAATTAATCATTTTCGGACTAGTATGATTCCGGCAGTTTCCTACGAATCGTGTCGGAACCTAACTATACACGTGCAAAAATAAACTTCCTTCTATGCTCGTTACATACATAATATACTGTTATAAAATTTCAAAACATTAGAAATTTTGTACACTTAAGATTTTCTCACGTAATGTTTGTCCACGAACACTACACTTTTAGAAGAACATATAGAACTACTCAGAACTTACAGCAAACCCTTGAAAACTGCAAAGTATTCTAAAATTACAAGCCAAATTTCACACGTAATTCTGTCAGACGCTGCTAACTCTAGACAAGAGAATATTCCACGCTGCATTAGATTTTTGAAAGTAGCTTGGTGTTACTGATTCGTGATACTATTTATGACTGAGAGGATTAGTTTTGTGGAAGTTCCAATTTTGTCAAAGCAAACACGACAAAAGTGTATGAGACAACTTTTTTCTCTACGGCTGATTTTAGTTTGTCAATATTCCTTCGTTGGTTTTAAATGAAGGAAAAACATAATCCTTCATAACGAAGATACAAGTTTATTAGTTGAAATTACGCGTTATCTATATTTCGTACCCATGACAGTAATGATGATATGTATTTGCAAACTATGTTAAGTGTAATACTAGATGAGAAATAACAGACGACGAGATTGGCAGATTCTACAAACATATATTTAAACATAAGAAATGTACAAACATCAAAAGTACACAGTATGTATGTATGTATATGTATAGTCTTATAAATACATTATTAAAAAAACAGATCTACAAACAACAAAGAACGCAATATTATGTAGTTAGTTCATTAAAATAGGTTTCAACTCTGGATATCTTTTATTAATTTCTTCAAGCACGCTAGGTTCAATTTTATTCCCTTCCAAAGAAACATGAAGCAAGGACGGGAGATTATAGAAAATTTGTGGATTTAAACCACTAATGCTGTTATTCCTTAAATCAATATAATAAAGATTATTTAAACCTGCAAATGTCTTATCATCCAAGTACTTTATTTTATTGTCATTTAAATGAATTTCTAGTAATGATTTGAGATCTTCCAATGCATCACTTTCAATTTCTTCGATATTATCATTGTTTAAATACAAATATTGCAGCTGTGATGCATTTGGTATAGTTTTGCGTGTAAATACTTTAATATCATTATTTCTGAAATAAAGACTACCAAGTGATTTCAGTGGTTTCAAAGTACCTTCCGGTAACTTTTTAATTTCGTTACCAGATAAATCTAGTCGTTGTAGACTAGCAACGGCAATGAAAACATCACTTTCTACAATGTCTAGCTGATTCTCATTCAAATACAAGAAACTTAGATTTGAAAGAGTCTTAAATACATCAGCACTTAGAGCTTTTATTTGGTTCTTGCCCAAATCTAAAGTGTCTAAGTTTTCAAGTTCAACAAAAGCATTACTATGCAATTCTTTTATTTGATTACCATACAGTGTTAGGAACTGTAATCTACATAGTCCTTTAAATGCCCCAGATTGTATTTCTTCAACATTATTATTAGATAGATGCAAGTAGCTTAAACTAGTTAAACCTAAAAATGCACCTGCATTTACAGTTTGCAAATTTGTATTATCTAAGTATAAATAGTTCAGATTTTTCAACCCAAAAAATGTGTTATTTGATACTTCCCTTATTCTATTCTTTGATAAAACCAAAATTTCCAAATTAGACAATTCTATAAAACTGTTAGGCTTTATTATTTCTATTTCATTACCTTTTATAGTTAAATAGTCTACGGAAGACAAACCTTCTAATATTCGTGGTTCTAATATTTTTAATTTATTATCTGAAAGATCAAGTGAAGATAAACTAATAAGATTTTTAAATGTACCTGGTTTTATTGTTTCTATTTGATTATCATTTACATGCAATTTTGTTAGTTTAGAAACACCACCAAATGTACCAACTTCTAGCGTAGTTAAAATATTTTGATTTATATGAAGGCTGGTTAAAGAACGAAGACTTTCAAAAATACCTGCAGGCAAGGTTGTTATAGTTTTTCCTTTTCGAGTCAAGGTTTCTAAATGAGTTAATCCGTGGAAGGTATTCTGAGTAAATGAACTTAAATAATTATTTTCTAAATTTAAAACTGTCAGTGATGTCAGATCTTTTAGCGCACCTAATTCTATAGTTAAAATATAATTGTTACCCAAGTGAAGTTCTGCTAGATTTGGAAAACCTTTCAAGCTTTCAGTTGATAATGACTGTAGTTTGTTATTACTTAAGGCAATTGAGATCAATTTTGTATTATCTTTAAATAAACCATTTGGTAAAGCTTCAATGCGATTCTCACGTAAGTGAATGCTTTTTAAAAGATTCATGCCTGTAAATGTATTAACATCTATTTCAGAAATAAAATTATCTTCCACGTTTAAACTTTCAAGTTTCAACAGTGTTTCAAAAACATCAGCTGGTAATACGATTATTTTATTGTTGGATATATCTAAATTCTTTAAATTGACAAGATTTCTAAATAGACTAACATCTAATTCTTGAATATTATCGTTACTTAAATCCAAGAAAGTTAAAGCACTTAGATCATTAAATAAACCTGGTGGCAAATTAGTTAACGAGTTTTTTGAAAACTTTAACCTTTCCAGATTTCTTAAACCTTTAAATAAATTTTCATTCACATTGCTAATTTTGCTTTCATTCATCCATAACACCGACAGATTTGTTAGATTTCCAAAAATATTCAATGGCAAAGTTATAATATCGTTATCTAATAGTTCTAATTCTTTTAATTTAATCAGATTTTTAAATGCATCAACTTTTATTTCTTCCAGATGATTGCTGTGTAGATCCATCTGTGTTAAAGATCCAAGATCGTCAAATAAACCTTTTGGTAGATCTTTCATTTTATTCCCGAATATGATCAAATCAGTCAGTTTATCCAGTCCAGAAAATGCCTTATTGTCTATATTTCCTATCGTACCAAATCCAATTTGTATCTCTTTCAGTGAAGATAACTTCTGAAAGAGTCCAGCTGGCAAATCGGTAACATTACTAAAGAAGATTTTGAAATTTTCCAAATGCGTCACATCTTCAAATATGTCGGGATTTAAATATCCGATTTCACTATATTCAATTTCCAATCCTTTAAAATCGCTTTGGTTTACAGACTCTTGCTTTATGGATATATGTATTCCTTCTTTCAGGTATCCCGCAGTGTTGATAAAACTACAGGAAATTGCTTTCCAGAATCTGTAGTTACTTTGAGGTGTATCTTGATTAGTTGAAATAATTAGTTGGATTGTAATCAGAAAGATCCATTTGAAGTGGTCTTTGAGTAACATTCTTACCTAAAACAATAATTTTAATAGTTAGAGTAATTTATAACTTCTGAATCTATGTACTACCTAAGAAAATGTTAAAGTCAGAAACTTTAAAACATTTAAGGCTAACCTTATCAGGGAAATATAGATCTGTTCCCAGAATTCATCAGCTAGTAATAAAGTGACTTCTTTAAGAAAAAGGAAAATTAACCAATTAAGATATTTTTCAAAATATCACAATAAATAATATAAATTGCTACATGTGTTCAGTGAAAATTGACTTGCCCATTTTGAGCAGGAACTGTATTTTTCTGCAAGTTCTCTCCATATAACACATGGGCTGAAAAGTCCCAGGCCTAACAAAGAAAACACGGTTTTTTTGTTCAAAATTAGCTTTATTCATCAATGTAATTTCCATCAAGAATAACGCAATCATTCCAGCGCCTCTCTAACATTTCAATACCACTTTTGTAGAACGATTTATCTTTTGCCTCAAAATAGTACTCAGTTTCAGCGATAACCTCTTCATTCGAGCGAAATTTCTTACCGGCAAGCATTTTTTTAGGTCTGCGAACAGCCAGTAGTCGCTGGAAGCCAAATCTGGCGAATACGGTGGATGTGGGAGCAATTCGAAGTTCAATTCATGTAGTTTTGCCATTGTTTTGATTGACTTGTAACACGGTGCGTTGTCTTGATGAAACAAAATTTTTTTCTTTGCCATATGCGGTCGTTTCTTTGCAATTTCGGCCTTCAAACGCTCCAATAGCGCTATATAATATTCACTGTTGATGGTATTTCCCTTCTCAAGATAGTCGATGAATATTACACCACGCACATCCCAAAATACCGAGGCCATAACCTTTCCAGCCAATTGTTGTGCTTTCGGTCGCTTTGGACGAGGTTCACCAGTTGCTGTCCATTCAGATGACGATCGTTTTGATTCCGGAGTGAAGTGATGGATCAATGTTTCATCCATTGTCACATATCGACGCAAAGATTCCGGTTTGTTACGTTTAAACATGGCCAAACACTGCTCAGAAACATCAACACGTTCTTGTTTTTGGTGAACAGTGAGCAAACGCGGCACCCACTTTGAGCAGAGCTTTCTCATAGTCAAAGGCTCATGCAATATAAAGCCAACACGTTCTTTTGATATCTTTACAATGTCAGCTAACTCACGCAACTTCACTTTTCGATCATTCAAAACGATTTTGTGGATTTTTTGATGTTTTCTGGTGTTACCGTCTCATTTGGACGTCCACTGCGTTCTGCATCATCGGTGTCTCTACGACCACGTTTGAAGTCAGCAAACCAACGTTTTATTGTTGTTTCTGATGGAGCGAAGTCCCCATAACACTTTTCAAGCCATTGCTTCGCTTGAACGGTATTTTTTCCCATCAAGAAGCAGTGTAAAATTAAAACACGAAATTGTTTTTGATCCATTGTTTTGAAAATAACAAAAGTAGCGTCACTCTTAGCACAATAACTCACAAAATAATGAATAGAATATCATGAAATTTTAACAGCTGTCTTTTGAAGGTTAGTACTAACTGAAAAAGCGGTGAATGCAATAGAACTAGCGCCATCTATTTGTTAGGCCTGGGACTTTTCAGCCAATGTGTTATGTGTTTGTAAGTTATAAAAATTGTTATTTTCCAACTGTTTGCATTTTTCCTTAATTTTTTTAATCCAATCTAGGTCAATGTAGCTTTTTTTGTTTATGATTTACTCATTTTCCATAGAAACTAAAGTGTTTAACCTCGCGAGTGAAGCGCAGATTGTCAATTAGTACATAAATAAGTAAATAGACAGAAATACCTATGTCTTATTTATCAAGGTATAAAGACAAATCTTTTCTTTTTTGTGGTGAAAATATTATTGTGCAATTATTTTACTAATAAAAGAATAGTCAAAATCTAGTCCTTTAATATTTTACATTGAGAGATTTAACGCCTCTTGATAATTATTGCATCTGACTGTAGTAATTTAAACCTAACTACGCCTTGTAATTTAGTAGGAGTAATAGACTTAGATTTGAAATTTAGTGCTATTGAAAAAACTTCCAAATTTAAATTCGGCAAGAACCTCTTATACTGCCCAGCGTTTCATGCAAGCATATTCCACCTAGCTGAAAACTTGCATTTTATTAAACAAACCGGCAAAATTACTTAATAGTTATCGCTTTATTATTTAATTTATTTAGACTAACACTAAGTAATAATTTTAATAGCTCCAGTTTATTATGTCTTAATTCAGCAAGCAATCAATTATGAAATAATAAATAAATAATAAAATCTGAACTTGCGTAAATCGCACGCTACAAACATGCATAAAAGACTAAGCTACAAGAAGAGCCAGGGTTATATAAATGTCAACGGTAAATAGTAATCAAAATTTTTTGTAGTAGTGCGATAATTTATTTCGAAACAAGAGAAATAAATTGAATATATTATAAGATTTTTATGTTAAAAAAGACTTGTGACTTTATTTTGTTTCCATCTACAGGAGGTTTCTTAACATTAGCTTTTTCGGTAAAGATTGGTAACGGATGTATATCGTATGTTAAATATTAATGTTACCAATGAAGAAGTTCGAATTACGTATGTTATGAACTTATGTCGATGTTAAGAGCTGTGGTTAAGGTAATAAACTGATAATATTAATACCGTTGTTTATAATAATAAATTAGAGTGTAAAATAATTTACATTATTTATTAACACTCTATAAACAGGTTAACAAGTTGTTACAACTGTTGTGGAACTGTAAAGGACTAATCAACTGATGTGAGTTGATGTTTGGCTGAAATTCAAGAGAGAGTCTGTGAAATGTTGCCAAGCTGTACCCTGTGCTAACGAAGGGTGAGGTTTGTAGTTCCCAGACGTTTACAAAAAAGTGGATATTAATCCTAAAGATCTTCAAGGAGCTATCGCGGTAGATCCTTCAAGAGGAATAAGACAAAAGCAAAATTCTTTACCCTATACAAAATTTACAATGTGTAAACGGCAAAACCTTTTTTCCGCGAAGCTCTAGGGCGTGACGTCACATTCCGAAAAGTAAATGTTCTTAGACTCTCTGGTTTTTAAAAACTGTTGAAAGACGTGAAACGTCACAGCAGAAAACTACTTATTTTTAATTTATTAATCTACATGATCTAGAAAAAAACGTGCCTACTAAGGAAAACGTTTCACGACTTTTTCGAGTTGTTTTATCAACACATATACGAGGGTGGTCTGAAAAGTTTCCGACCTAACAAAGATACAAGACATTTTTTCTGAAAATTTTTTTTTTATTTTTCAACATAGTCTCCTTGTAACTCTACACACTTCTCCCAGCGATGCTCTCATCTCTGTAACCCGTCCAAATAGTACTCAGCATTTTTCTCTGCAAAATAATTGTTCACAAAGGTGATTGCCTCTTCATTTGACGAAAATGGTCAAGCAGTTCAAACCGTAATTCGTGGATTTTCGCCATGGTAACCGCTGAGGTGTGAGACGGTGCGTTGTCTTGGTGAAACAGGATTTTCTTTTTCTGCAAATGTGGCCGGTTTTTCGCAAGTTCTGCCTTCAGCTTGTCAAGTAATGATGCATAGTATGCTCCTGTAATGGTTTTTCCTTTTTGAAGATAATCGATTAAAATAACTCCATGACTATCCCAAAAAACAGTCGCCATCACTTTCCCAGCCGAAAAAACAATTTTTGCTTTTTTTGGAGCCGGTTCCCCCTTTGCAGTCCACCGTTTGAACTGTATTTTTGTTTCGGGCGTATAATGGTGTATCCAAGTTTTATCTACAGTAATTAATCGGCGCCAAAACTCGGATTTATTTCGCCTAAACTGCGCCAAAAGAGCGTTGGAAATATTCATTCGAACACGTTTTTGATCTAACGTGAGCAAACGCGGCACCCAACGCGCGGACAGCTTTCTCATGCCTAAATGTTGATTTAATATGTGACAAACACGTTCTTTTGACATGTTCATAACCTTTGCTAACTCTCTCACTTTAATTCGGCGGTTATCTAGCACCATTTGGTGAACTTTGGCGATGTTTTCGTCGGTAGTTGCAGTTTTTGGACGTTCCGAACGTTCATCGTCTCCGACGCTCTTACGGCCACGTTTAAATTCAGCAGCCCAAAATTTCACTGTGGTAAATAATGGTGCAGAGTCCCCATATACAGAATCCAACTCATCTTTTATTTGCGAAGGCGTATTGCCTTTCAAAAACAAATATTTAATGACAGCTCGATACTCGATTTTGTCCATTTTCACAAAAAAACTCACATCAACTCACTCAAACGACTGTTACATAAAAACTGCGCGTCCAAAATGGCTGAAACTTTGGTGAGTAACTGTCAATAGATGAACATCGAAATGCAGTAGCTTTTATTTACGAGTGCTGCCATCTTCACGTTGAGGTCGGAAACTTTTCAGACCACCCTCGTACATACGTAACTAATAAATTTTAATTATATTTACCATTGAGCTCTTATGAAGGATCACAAAAATAAAACCGATTATTTATCCCATTCCTAACTTACATTCTCGATAAGGATAGCCATCACAAAATTTTGCAAAATAATAAATGTCTTATACTAAGAATTACTCAAAACGTTGTGTCCTGTATCCCTTCTGAAATTGTAGAGAATTTACCAAAGATCCTGACGTTGGAGTAACGTTATCTTTTCACGTTTTAGGAAGGTTTATTAGTTGTGCTCATTTTGTAACATTAAAAATTCATTTCTTTCGCGATCTCCATATGCATTTAATTATCTTTTTCTCTGGAAAGTTACTCACTCCAGGCAATTATAACGTTTCTGCTCAAATAACGTTACGTTGGATGTCATATGTTTTCGCAAATACAATATAAATAATACGTTTTGTTGTCAGCCGCATGTTTATCTAAACTGCTTTTCTATTTCGAATAATTAGAATCAGCTCATGATAAGTCAAATTAGATAGAAAAGTTTCGAATTTGGAAAAGACATGTTTTGATAGCGATATTACCAAAAATTCTGGAAGTTTTGTTCCCCGCAAGAACCTGACATTCCTTTTTGGTGAATAACCGAGCCATCTCGACGAGAAAAGACTTTACGGTATCAGTCTCAACTAAATGCATCATATATAAACTGCCAGCTCAGCGGCTCTGACAAGTTATTCTTTTGTTAGTCACGTTAAATTTACCATAGTAATTTTTAATTTATTAACTCTTTATTTCTAAAATAATAGCAACTGTTAGTTCTTACGGGGTTAGAGACACGCGCAAGTTGTATGCAGACTATCAATCTATCGGTATGTGATTTGTTGCAAACCTAGTTAGACTAAAGAACCGTGTACTTCCTATGGTAATATTTATCGCAGGTTTAAATGTATCAGTGCACATCTTCGACTACATTTCTTCATTTAATGTTTTTTATGTAACAAAAGATCTGCATCAGGACTGCTGTAGCATCGTTTAAGGATGTTCTCGATGTAGCAAGTAATACTAAGTAAGGCAAGTCCGAATCGTTAATGGTTACCACAGGCATTTCAAAACCCCATCCCAAGACCTACATACACACCTACATAGTTTCTATACAGCCAAAAGTGTTTGGTACAACGAAAACTTTTGAAGGCTGCAAGACCAACGCTTCTGTCTCTAATTCAAAAAGCACGTACCACGGACGAACTGAATCCACGAAGAAACGTACAAAGAAGTTATTGATGATAAAATTATAAATTTAATTGAATAAGATCTCACTTTAAGCACGCGCCAAATTGCGCAAATCAGCACAGTAATGACACAGGTGATGCGAGTTAAAACTAATAAGTGAACAAGGCATGAATAAAAGCCCCTACAGACGTGGCAATCTGCAAGAATCAGTTTGTAGGGTTAAATAATCATGGTCGTCTCAAAACGTCAGAAATTAGAGGAAGCCTTATTAACTTATTATTATTATCCCTCCATACTTTTTTTTCTGCTTCAAACAATTTAAAATACATATTCGATCATTCACTACACTCCTAAACGCTAAATTAATTTAAAAATAACCATAACCAGCAAACATCAAAACGGAAATTACCAGATTGTTTCCGATTGGTCAACACCCCATGTAATTTGCAGAAAGTTAGGAAGGGAAGCATAACGATTAGCCTATACACGAGGCAATCTGTAGGGTCCCTAATAATTGGACCGTGCATAATTGTTCCAAAATGCATGTTTTTTAATACTCCATAGTAACACATAACAAAACAGTTTCGAATATTTAGAGTAATTGTAATTGGTGAATTAAGAGATTGGTCCTTCACATAGAAAATTTTAAATCACAGATGTGATTCACTAATTAAAACAATCCTGATTTTTTTTACCTTAGTTATAAGCAACACACCATACCTTCATAGCAGTTTTCCAAAAAATTATATTATTAAAAGATGTATTAGAGTAGGCTAGCTAAAATTGTAAGACGTGTTGCCTATTCCCAAACATTCAGGGGAGGACCCGTAAAATGGACATCAGTTTTTTATACGCTGTAATATACATATCTGCCGTGATTGACAAACATGAACGAATTATTTTTGTGCTAAGATTATCCAGACTTTAACTTGGTTCTTTTAATACGTCGTTTAACACTTTACTTCAAACGAAGAAGTCTAGAGACGTTAATACCAGGGCCACGCGATGGCCAAGCATGCAATATATCTTTTGCTATTAATCTAATTTCAAAATTTACACTTAGATAATTTCTTACATTAACATGATAATGGGCAAGAGCCCTATCATTTTGATACCGCATTATCTGCTTTATGTTGAGTAGAGTTTCTTTTAATAAGGTACCATCAAGAAAATGTGGTCTAATCATGTCATCTCCAAGAATTCCACACCAGACATGAAGGGAGAAAACGTGTTGAAGTGACTTTCCCTGATCCGGTGAATAATAATAACGACAATTGGGTCTATTAACTTCCCCATCGGAAAACTGTACAAGCTTTAAACAATACAAGCTTTGAATAGTTCTGCTTTCTTGTTAATTCTCTTCGAATACATCGAAAATACCATATACCTTGAGCGTAATCTTCCTCGATTACGTGCTGAACTTAACCTTACAATAATACGAATGAGAAACATGTTTATTCTTCATCATTATAGATGTACCTAAGGTGATAAGGATGAAATACATTTGCTTTCCAAATTTTTCAAATAGAGCCCTGACTAATTCCTACCGTACCGTTCCTGTAATAGCTCTTTGACTTGTACGAGAATTCTCAGCAATTTCTGCCAATAAGTATGGTGCGAGATAAGAAATTTACAGTGTATAGGAACTTTATTAGTTGTTATAAGATATCCATTGTTATCAATACAATATCTCTCAAAAGCATAAAAAAAATGAAATTTTAACAATGGGAAGATCGTTGTATGTCTTCTAACAAAGTGGTTGAAATGCACATGCCAAGGAGTAAATGCTTTCGTGCTCATTTAGTGCTGATTTCGTCAAGATTTCTGAGCATTTATATTTGTGTAATAAAAGTTTCTGACACTCGATACTCCCTTGTAGACGTTAAACGAATTTGTGGGCTTTTTTAATTATACAAGACAGGCCAATTTTCCCAAAGTTGAACTTTTGTTAGGTATTCTTCGAAAAATACAATTTAATAAATTTTTATATAATTATATATTTTTATATATAAAATGAGTGGAATAGCTAGACCAGTTGTAAAATAACGTGATTTTTACGAGTTTTACAATATGACCGCGTTTTATAAAAGGCCAAGTCGGTTTATAAAACGACGAATTCCGCTATCTGTCTTGTATTTGATAGGTAGAATATTTCTAGGGGTATCTGAGATTTTGACATCGAACCAAACAAAATTAAATTAAATAAGGAGTTGTGATTGAGTTAGTTTTGTGAGATTTTCATTTCTTC
>VTPC01004729.1:0-49983 GCA_011009095.1 Ignelater luminosus
TTACTGGTCAACAGATCAAAATTTACTATTGATTACTAACAGATTGGTGTTCACAAATTCTGACTAAATTATATCTTCGCCATTTGTGGCTTCTTCACACCGTATTCAAACCACCCCTACACCTCCGACGTACAGTCTGCGACAGTAGTAATGAGACGCGATAATGCATGTAAACACAACACAAACTTAAAAGAACAAGGTTTCATGCCAATAAAACAGATCGATAATGCCGCAGATGCTGTTTTATTGGCATGAAACCTTGTTCTTTCAAGTTTGTGTTGTGTTTACATGCATTCTCGAGTCTCATTACTAATATCGCAGACTGTACTTGAGCTAGCGAGCAGACATACTTCAATCATTGTGCTGGTTTGAACATGTTTCAAGAAGACTTTGGCTTTTGATCATTTTTAATGGCTGTCTAAGCGTTTAAAGCGTTTTCTTAAGACAACAAATAGGTACAACTTTTTATCAGCCACGCAAGAGGATTAAGAATTGAAAAGTGCAATTGCTTTAGTTTGTTGTGTGTTACGCAGATGTAATAAGAAGTTAAAAATGATAGAATGAACCTGTACCCTCTAATGATGCAGCAGTTCCCTCGTTACATTTACATAATTTTGTCGACTTCTTCAACAAATTACGTAGGTAGTGCTTTCAGCACTTTGTTAAGCTGAGTATGATACTCTTGTGTAGACACCTTTGCTTAATGGATTGGAATTCTAATCTTTCCTTTTTAAATTCCCATTTGATAACGATTTAGAAATTTCTAGCTTCAATGACTTTGTAAGGTTAACCTATTTATAACTAGGATACACTCTTCTAGACGTTCCGCTTAGGAAAAAAAATCTGATCGTCTTAAGTCTTCCTAGAAGACTCCCACATCTAATCTTATTTTAGTTCTTGATTTATGGTAAATAACGGATATGCTGCTTCAATAAAATTTCTTCGTGGGAGTTGAACCCATTACCCCTATTACGCCAAAATAAATGTAGTGCAACCTACGTATTGTGCTTCTGCAAGTAATTATGTTGCAGAGTACAGACCTAATAACAACAGTTTATATCTGTAAGTTGACCTTAAAAAGAACTTTTACCTCAATAATTCGTATGAATCATACTATGCTTAGGAACTTTTTATGGAATTTTAATACTTCAGAAGAGATTCTTAACAAACCGTTGGGTCGTGCATATTTTATGGCATCCATTCAAAGCGAGAGATTTTATGACATCAGTTGTTTTCTACTATTTCTTGTACTATATGATTTGCATAAACTTTAATTGGAAATTCAACACCTTTTAGATTAAACTTTTAGATGCATATTCAACTATCTTGTTTGAAGTTTTTTTCTGTCTAAAATACAAGCAAACGTACTATAAATTCCTACACATTTTTGTGTCCAAAGTTTTTTCCGCGATGCACTCAAAAATCATCAATCAGCAACAAAAAGAAGAAAAATGAGCTAGCTTGTCAGACTAGAACAAATTACGAGTAATACGACCGCGACCTAACCTTACCGTTGATTTCTTTCCTCCCCTCGTGGTATTATAATTCCACGGTACACTTATCTTGCCAAATACAGACCGAATCTTCAACGACTGTATTTACATGTGTGAAATGATCTTTTGTTCAACTTATTATTATTCAATATATCGATTTTGTCAATAAAAAAGTTTTTGCTTATGATTTTTACGTAATGTAAGCTCGTCCAGCAAAATTCATTGACCAATCGTCTCTTCGTCCAATAATTTCCCAAAACTGCTATGAAATATTGTAATTTAGCTCTTACTGCTGAACTCAAATAATATTCTTATGAGATTTTTAATAGAAAGAAGATTGCTTAACGTATATATGTACAGTGTCTCCGGAAAAACGGGACAGGAACTTTCTATTATATAAGAGTTTTTAACAGACCGTAGAGATCTTTAGATATCTTTTCGAGTAGTAACAACATACATTAATAGAGGTGTCTAACATAGAAAGATTATAACCACATTTCAAGCGAATGGTCACTAGAGCAGAAGAAACGAGACATGAATGTTGCGTATTGAATGAGACACCCTGTCTATAGTGTGTGTGTGTTGCTAATGATCTTTCAAGGCTTAGCCATGAGAGTGGCAATTAAACGACACGACAAAGGACAGTTTTAGGTAGTTTTTCGGATGCCACTGACGGTGTGTAGACTGCTTCGCGGTTGGTGGTTATAAGCGACGGTGTTAATCAATGGTTTTTTTTGTTTTCTCTTTCATTACGGTCTGCTGTAGATATCAGGTATGCCATAATTGGTGATAAGTAGTAGCAAAACGATGCAGAAGCAAAATCGCTTCGAAGAAGGCTTCTTCAGTGTTGATGTTAATGGTCCATGTGAATAGCTTCTAGTAGAACTCGCCTATGAGTAAGTCTACAACTCTTTCGGACTTATCTTATCCTCACCATTGTCCATTTTACTTTATCATCACTCTCTTGGACAGATTGACTTCGCACGACTCCAACAAAACCAAGAAAATACTTTTCAGACATCCCAACAAGACCACCTCCGAAAATAACGTTTACCTTAAACTATGAGCAGCTTCTTTCAGTTGTCTCCCATTTCCAGCTATCTAAACAACACACTTTCGAAAATTCAGCAGAATTTTGTTCAAACCCATAAAACTTGTGTTCACACATCATAAAATACCATTTTATCTGCTTCGGGGCTGTCGATGCCGCGTCCAAGATTAGCTCCACAGGAAGAAGAGCTCGGTGCATCGCATATTGCTTCGGTTGGGTCGGGGAGATTTACAGGTTTACAATACTGCGATAGAATCGAACTTTTGATATCGCAAGAACGCCCCTTGAACGATTGCCAAGGGAATCCAAAAAAAAATCTAAACTTCTTATATATGCAACTATACCTCAGACCTGCCCCAGAATATGGAGATCCTTGACTATACCCCAATAACTGCAACCAAGACAATCTTCAAACCAGCCAGATTTCAACCAATAACCCAACCTTCCAAACCTGGGTATTCAGAACAACCAAGCAAGTCTCGCTGACCCAATTCACTCCTCTCTCATCCACACAAGAACCAAGGCTAGGAGCCTTCGTGCTTGGCATAGTCCACTAAATTGTTTACCATGCAGATGACGTGCTTTCTGTGTCAGATTAAGTATGTCACCAACCAAGAGGTTAGAACGGAAGAAGTAGAAAATATAGGTACAGGAGCACCGTTTCGCAATGATACCGGTAGGAAACTGGAAACCAGTTCCATTAAGCGGATATCCTACAAACTTTCGATTGTTAGCGAACGACCGTGCTTAAAACTTCCTTTGACGTTTCCTCGTTTATATTACCACTTTTAGTGAATACTGAGCTATGGTCTCTATTCCAAATCATAAATTATCCCCTTCCATGGCTGAAAGGACGTATAAATTCTTCTTCGGAATTCTGAGAACTCAAGGTCGAATTCAAAAAAATTCTTTTTGTGAAAACAGTTCTGCTGCAGCATCTTACTACAGATGATCTTTTCCTTCTGTCAGAGTTGACGGATTGCATATTTTGACGCAGTGGAGAAAATGGTGAAGCGATATTCACTCATGGGTCTGATGAAAGTCTTGTATGTACAGATCAGCATCCTTGAATGGTAGTCTGAAGAGCAAGGCGCTGTTTCCCGCCACTCGCCTAAATAAGTCCAGGCAGCATTAGGGTAAAAATGTAGCTCAGGTAAGAAGAAGAAAGATCAAAATCTCAAGTCTCATAATTTCAGGATAGATGGAATAGTCATACCTGGTTCTTTTGGGGATTTTGTTTTACTCTCCATATCCAGTAGATCTAGTTAGGTCATCAAGATCTCAGATCCGTAGACAGAACAGTAATTTTAAAAATTACTAAATATTCAGTTCCAGAATGTAGAGTGTACTGCCACGCCATCTAGAAGTGAGATGATGAACAATAAAAGGTTTTCTCATGAAGCATGAAGTAAATTCAATGTTGGCTTTATTTAATTTGAAAGTAAAACAGTAAAACGGTTTTGGGAAAGTTTGATACTTTTTGCTACAGATTTTGTTTTCTCCTATAAAAACAGTCTGAATGAAAACGATAGAATTAGAAGAAAGCAGGTAATAAAGATGATCTTGTTCAGAGTTGAGAATTGATAAACACAAAATAATATTTTACAACCTGCTTTGATAAAAACATTTTCCTCTTTTGTCTAAAGATTAGTTAAACACAACTACACGCCCTTTCATTATGTTGATTTAAAAATTTCATTTTCCTTGATCAGAAAAAAATCTGAGAAATATTGTAAATCCCGAACCCCTGTATGCGAATTCCGGAAACACTTCATTTTAGAATGATATTGGAATATAATTTCTAGAAAAGTCTAGATTATCTGAGTAATTATTTTTTTAAATATTTTGTTCAAAACAATGTTATTTCCGAAGCAAATTAATTAAAAGAATTTATTTATTTATATAATAACAGATACGTTGTTTTATTGTAATATATGGAGGTTATCTTAAAATTAAATGATAAATGTCTGAAATAACAAGACTTCAAAGAAAGTATCATTCAATAATCATTTGTTTATTCTGTCGTAGAACATGCTACAAAAGAATGATAAGATTGTCTAGCTGTTATAATAAGCAAGCATGAATGATGGATTTTTAATTGAATAATTCTAGGATCAAGATTTACAAATTACGGGATCGATTTTGTAATGTGTTCTGCTAATTTGCAGTTTGTAGATATAAAACCATTAACCTGTGTGTGGATATTAATGATGTTCAGAAAATTATAGCGTTTTGCATGTTTATTTTTAAACTTGAATGTGATGCTAATTAGTATGGAGATCGTTTCTGATAAAACTCGGCGTGGATTACTTGCTATTCTTTCAAAGTTAGATAACTTGGGATTTTAGAATTGGTTCAATATGTCAAGGTAAATTCTTTATATCAATCATTGCAAAGAAATATGTTTATGTTCCTAGAAATAAAAATTATAATACAACTGATGCAACTTTGCCTATCGCTTTGTGCTACAAAATACTGTGAATAAAATAATTCTTCTGGTGTCCCGATTTTAACATTAAATTTTATTTATTTTATTGTTTTATATTGGTTTATTGCATGGGTCACAGCAACGGCATTATTGTGCCAATACCAATGCTAACACGTTCTGCTCAAATAAGTTTAATCTAATTTAAGGGTCTCTCACTCTGGTGGTAGTAAGTGTTATAAAGCCTAAACAGGACTTACAGCAGTAAGAACCTAATGGTATTTGGCAGGATCCAATAGCACTACGCGAGACCTGGTCGTACGTGGAAGATCGTGGCAGTATTTGACAAGATCTACCAGTAATTGATAGGCAGTTGTAGACAAAACTTAATAGTACTGGGCAGTAAAACACGATACTTGTCAGGATCTGCTGTCAATTATTGCCAGGTCCTTCCAACTTCTGCCAGATCCTGTAAAGTACTGCCAAGTTCTACCAAGCGCTGTATTAAGTCCTGCCAAAATCTTGTACACCTACTGCTACCAGTGAAAGACCTCCTGGATTGTTAGCATATTCTTTCACAAAACTGTCTACTATCGAGAGCAAAAGAATTTAAGTTTCCTCAATTTTAATTATTAAAGTATTGCTGGAGTATTTAGAGTACATCGGTTCGTTTAACTTTAGGCTTTCTTCTTCGATTGTATATTTATAGATTGCATTTAGGTATCCTAACCTCACGTATAGTTTCTTTGCTGAATTCTAACTTTTTGTACATTTGTGAAATGTTCTTCAAAACAAAAATAAATTAAAAGCTAAGAAAGATTCTCTTAGACAAATACAAGATTGAATAGAGTATCTGCAATGTTCTCTACTTAGCAGACACGTGCCCGTTTTTACGAAGAACCTATCACAAAAGCTTTTTACTAGATGTTTGTAACTAATGACCACAAAAAGAATTATCAATACTCAAAAAACAGGATGTTGGGTTATGTATAACCAACGCAATAAAAAAGTACTCGTGTCAATCAGTCAGTTCTTTGACCTGACAGCGACGATACTCATCTTGTCGTTACAGCCCAGGAATTTTAGGACACGGAATTAATATTATTGTAACTAAATCTAAAATTTTGCAGAACAGTCCTATTTGGTGTTCTCAACAACATACGTAAAGTCTCCAACATTCGTATATCGAATTTCCGAAATTCCAAGCGTTTGAACACCTGAAATCCTGAAAAAGTGCAATCAAGCGCTGGAATTGATGTTACGAGAGAGCCTAGAACGCTCACATAGTTCTCAAACAAAAGAGAAAAGACTGGGCTATAATTCTGAGTAATTTAATGACTAACACAACATGACATGCAGTTTGAAATAAAACACCAAAATGTTTGCGACATTTAAAAGCAAGGTAATCTCATGCGATTGTTTATTCGTGCTCACAAGCGATTCAGTTGTGGTGTTCGAAGGATACGAAACAAAGTTCACTAAGAAACAGGTACAGCTACGCTGAGTTTCGATGCGGACGTTCACAGAGGTAGCGTAGATAGTCAAAACACGACTTGTCTGTCGTTTGTCTACTTCCTAAACGCTGGAACATTCTTGCCGTGTTCGTCACGCATGTAAAAAATGATAGTTTCACACAATTGTTGAATCCTGGTACTAGTACCTTCAAGTGAAAGGATTTCCAACATCAAGGAAATTCAGTGTCGTCCTGACAGTTTGAATAACTGAATTCCTTTTCTTACATGCCATCCTGGCATAGCACCACATCTGTTATATACCGGCTGAGGAAGTAGAAGGCGTAGAAACTCTTCAAGAAGATCTGCAAAGTGTCTCCAGTCTTCATGAATTCAATATCTACCAGGAGGGACAAGTTCATTGTAGCCGTTTACGACGGTAGTGAAGCGAACAGCTTGGACTGTCTGCTATACTCAGGAAATAACAAAGCACCTATCCGCTCTCCCGCCAACAACATTCCTTCCAGGCATATTTTCAGGTAAGGAGATTAAGACTAACAATGCCTCACTTTTGTGACTTTTCCCGAAAGTTTCTGTGGACAGCTCTAGTACGGATGACTTTCGCAGATGGTTTCTTACCAGAAGACAATTCTTGGTAACAGTTCTGCAGACATTCTAGTAATAATAATTATTCACGCTAATTATTTGTTTATTTGTAATATTACATAAGTTTATTTATGCTGGCATCCAGAATTCAGGCAGTTTGGGAGGATGTTTCTTGAACTTTTGGTAATCATATCAATAGCGATCCCAGGGTCCCTTGCTCCTTTGTTTTTGTCATTTCTTTTATTTAAAAAACAACAGCCATACACCGCTGTGTCGGCCATCATTACATCTGATATCGATTCTCCATTTTTAATTTCATTATTTTTACTTTTACTTCTCAATTGCATTGGTCTTCTTTCCAGTTTTATCCTTCCATCTTCTTCTCTTTCTCTTATTATTTATACTCTTTTCTTTCTGATTCGCTCTGGTTTTCTCTCCTTCTATGTTCATTCAAACATCTTCATGCTTGCTACATTCATTTGTATTATTGCAAACATTTTATTCCATTGCAGATATTGCTTTTGAAGATAGGCAGCTTTTTTTCCACGAGCAAATCGATCGATGTGCAAACTCTGCGTTGTGAATAATTCTAGATTTTTAACAAGCAATAATGGTAAAAGCTTTTTGTCCATATCGATACTCGCCCATACAATGAACCGTATTTAATGTGTTACTAGCAGAATTAAATTCTGGCTTTTCGGGTTTCATGAACACTAACATTTTATGGAGTTGGATTTTGTTCATGCCGCATATATTATAGTTTTGAGATTTTACGGGTAGCAGACAGAGACGTCCTAACGTTTTATCATTTTTTGAACCACAATTGCTTGTCAATGTGTTAGTCGTCGCTACATCTAGTGAGAGTGGTCTAGAGAGATTTGCTAATTTGATTTTCCAATATCACGACGTACCATGTTATAATCATGGCCTTCTTTGATAAGTGGATATAAGTTTTCCACACAGAAGAGAAATCATTGAAATCCGATTGGTGTTTCGACTTGTCTAAATAGATCTATACTATGGCATCAATTACCGTTTTAAGGTAATACCATTATCCTTTATTCATGTGTCTAAAAAGGTTATTCGTCACCTTTATATTATATTTACAAAATGAGGTTAGAGTTTAATCTGGCATGCAATATTTGAAGACTTATATCATGTCTCAAAAGCCGTTAAACAGCTGATAAAATAACAGGTGCAACCCAAATTATAATAAAATGTTACTTACCTATATCAATCTAAAGCATTGACCAGTTGTAATTTGTGGCAAAAAATAAAGAAAAGAGAATATAAAACGAAAACACTTTAATAACACATAAACAAATAAGGATGGGTGCTGAAGAGTACAACTTGTAATAATCATAAACTTTGAAGCCAATGCTTTAATAAAATTGATATAGCGGATCTTGAAACCATAAAGTACAATGAGTTAAAGGCATTCTAAATAAAGAAAAGGAAAAAAACGTCTTCAGGATATAAAATACCCCAAGGACGATAAACCGTAAAGGACGATCATTCAATATAGCATAATAATAATGGACCTCCACACTCTCGCCACTGCACCTGTTGCAGCAGTAACCAAGGGAGTTCAGTAAACTTTTGTAATTTTTCAAAAGTCAAAGTCCTTATTCAAGTTCGAATCCGAGTTGCAGCCTAAGGAGATTGAACTTTGTAACTAATTTTCTACATGCACCGTGCGGCACAAAGAAATAAAGCAAGCATTGGCTTTGATTATTGTTGTAAAAGTATTTTGAAAAGCTAATGGCAAGCGATTTGTAAAGATTTCAGAAGAAGCCATTATTCAAGAGATGATTTTTATTTTGCCCAATTTTTTCTGTTAATCTGTAGAGATGATAAAACTAAATATGAAAATCTTTATTAATCGCAACAAAAAGAAATTGAGGTTAAGAACATACCTGCAGTCGTATTATAAAACGATTTATTGTCGTTATTAACATTTTGACTTTTTAGAATTGGGAAACTAGCATTCTTATGCTACTTTTATTGTGTTATTTAAAGCAAACCATCAATGCGGAATGAAAAAGTAAAAGCTATTTTAGCTTTCGATGAGAAATTTAGATTGATATACAGCACATGTTTGTATTTATTGTTTATTTATTTATTTATGGTTATGTTTTGAATTCAATAAACTCCTTTCATTACTTGCACTATTTATTTGACCAATAAAGTAGTAAACTATTAAATACAATGCAATAATTAATCAATCTTAAACGGTATCAATATCGAAGGAGCAATGATTGCCATCTGGAAATGAGGTCACAACAAAAACAGCCTAGATTGCATTTTTCAAAGTAATCTCTTAAATTCTAACAGTTTTCACTAAAATCTTCTCTTTTCACTGCTAGCTTAACACCATAAACAGAAAGAACATACATCGGAGAAAAAAGGCTCTTGGTACCACAACGGAAAAATAAAAAAAATTGAAATAAATGAAAAATTATATTCGAGATGGAAGCTTGCGTCTTATTCACGGTACTAACAATTAATGGAATTTGAAAGATTGCTTTTGTATCGAATACAAGTAAATGCGTTGTTAGACAAATTCAGCAAAGTTCTCCACGCAGTACATAAAATAATAATCAGCTGAACAGTACACGTGCTTTTAAACCTAAAGAAGATAAAATCTGAGAGTTGAATAGGTACAACAAAGAATATTGATTTTCACCATTTGCAAAGATTTGTATTATGCTGAGGTATACCAAGAATCTAAAAAACGACACCAGTTCAGTGTGTGGTGTGCGAAGAAATGTTAAGACATCCTTTATTTCTCCCCCGATAGTCCTGCCATCCTGGCCGGATTTTGAGTCACAGGCATCCGGCTGGAACTTCCCTTCCGACACGCGGCCCGACAAACGTCCGTGCTCTGTGTAGGGATTGGACTATTGTCATCGGCCACCATTGAGCTCCGTCAGTGCTTGCGTGTAGTCCTGCAAAGGATGATTTGCTATTGAAGGTTATAATTATCAGAAGAGATGAATAAAACATTAGAAGAACAAAGGCAAAATTAGACAAAATCTGGCTTGACTGTCTTCGATTTTCTGATGAACGTAGTCTAGTCAAACTTGATTCTAAAGATTTGGAAGCATATAAGAGTCAATTTGAATCGAGTAACACCTGGGCTAAAGATATATCGTTCTGTCTGTTAGAGTCTCACAGAATGAGCAATGCTCATTATCTAATAATGCTAGAAAATTGACAAAATAATCTAAATTATCGTCAGTCCTCAAAGTTGCATCCTAATCTCAAATCTTCAGATTTTGGCTTATCTAGATTAGATCTGAGACTATCGTGGCCAAACGTCAATGGAACAGCAGAAAAATAAAGCAAAAGCACGATTAACGTCAGTTAGAAAAAAAGATGCCTGATATTTCTTTATTTGTTTGTCTCGTCTAACTTTCCTGGACAATTCCACTGTTATATAATTACTGTTTCTCCAATAAAAATCATTATGGATTATATACAATAATAGTTCTTAGAATAAATAATTTAAACCACAACTGTTACCTACAGTCAGAAATGACAATCTTTAAAGTATTGAGTATCACGTTAATATTGGTACCTGGCGTTTTTATTGGTCATCAAAGGTAATTTTTTTCTTTGTAGCACCTGGAAATAACCAGTCGAATTACATAATTTGAAGGCCATTAAGAATAAAAAGTCATAGAAAAACATCACGGGATTGCAAAGCTAATAAACTTCAGAAATAGTCACATTTAAAATTCCAATTGTGTAAACAAACGTTTATTCTTTCATCTTTTTTTAAAAAACTTAATTATTGATAGATACAGATTTATAATTGCTTTAAAAAACAACTGAATAATTCCGCTAAGATATGGTGTACGTAAAAAGAAGTGAAGTAAATTGGGAAATTTTTTAGTATAGAGCAACGAAATGGTACTGAAATGACGAGCGTCATTTAGTAGGGGCATTGTTCTGGTGGAGAAAGGTCGTGACAGTGAAATCTTAGGGTCAGTGGCCGCTAGGGAAGTACATCATGAAAGTAGACAGTCACTTTTCTGAAATTTAAATCTAGGACATTACCCTACTTACACTGGAATTGGGTTATGTATTTTTATAACAGTCAATAGCAAGGTTTACAACTTCTACTAAGCGGATACCGACAGTTCAAGGGTGAAGAACAATAAACATTATGAATAGAAAATGTCTACATCATCTTAAAGTGAGTCAGATCTGAAAAGAAGAAAAAAATAATAACAATGGCATTATTGTTTAAAAACAATGTGACATACGCTTACTAGGATTGTATATAAAATTCAATTCAATTCATGATTATAAAGATGCACTTTCCAAATACGTATCTTCTATAATAAATTTTTATTATCGAACACTCAATAAAATTACTGCTAAAAGAAAATTGTGTTACTGTCAGTAAGTCAGGGTCAAAAGATAAAAGCATTATTTAGAACGCTTTATCACAATGTTCTTGAATATCAGTATGAAAACTAAGAGTCGTTCAAATCTAGGTTAATTACTTTTATTGAAGTATATCGCATATTTTAATATATTATTAATTATTAATAATCTATTAAGATAACTTAGGCGCCTGCAAAAAAATTGAATGGAAAGAACAACCAAAACAAAACAGGATGTCACAATGTTGGTGAGTTATTTTTATAATTAGTTCAATGTTAAATTCAAATTTAATAATTTAATTGCGAATCAAGAAAATTTATGAAAATATGCTTTTATTAGAATGTACTGCCATCACAGCTTTCTCGAGATGGAAAATATATTTCAATCGAAATCGAAGAAATTCCATGTGACAAACAAAAGAAACCGAGGTTAACAAATCTATTTTTCATTTATTTGCATTTGCAATATATCAAAATAGAGTCAACAAACTAATTTTTATTTCAACTGTTCTTTATGCATATTACATTGAACTGCATAATTAGAAAAGACTTTTTATAAAGAATTCCACCAAGTATACGTGTTTCCTGAAAGTAGCCATGTAACCTTCAGTTTTTCAGTGATTTCTTGAGAACACATTATAAATCATTGATTATTGCTTGAGAAATATTGGTATAAAAAGTTATCCTAAGGAATATCCATTTGATTATTATTTATTCATTCGGTTTTACCAAATCATTAATAATAAATGCTAGATGAGATATAGAGCTTGTATCTTATGTTAATCCAAATCAAATAAATCAAAACAACCCATTATTTAAAACATAAAATATGCTAACAATATAGAGATTTATATTAGTATCAATAACAAAGTTAAATTTTTAAATCATTTTAGATGTTTGGGATCTACTTAGAACAAAGATGTGATGCACGCAAGCAAAAAATCTAATAATAATGGTAAGTTAATAAATAGTATAATTGATCCTTATGGTTTGTAACCTGGTCAACTAAACAGAAGCTCTCCAATTAGAAAATTTCTTACGATTCAGTTTATCAAAGATCTTTTTTAAAGAAAAGAGTTTCCACCACTCCAAATACAAAGATTAGTAGAACAGAATGTTTCACGACCACGTGCTGTCCTCAATATTCAGAATAGCCAAAATGGTCACTCTTTATCTTCGACTTGTAATGACCTAAACTATACATTGAGGAAATATGAAATGTATATTTTACGTTAAGCATACAAAGTTTATTGATAGTGTTTCTACCTGTAGCCAAGAGATGGAGCTATGTCGAGGAAAAATAAAATTGAATCACTGGCAACAATGCAAAATGCAACACAAACGGTTAAATGTGCAATGTTGACTCTGAATAATTTATATCCCTTAAGTTTTGTAAAAACAACGATAATCTGTTGTCAATATCTAGAAAGACGTCTCCAATTAATAACCACTCTATAGGATGTCTCAAAAGAAATTCTGTAATTCAATATCTAGAAATATTTCAAAAAAAGCAAATATAGTGTAAACTTAAGTTTTTTGTAAGTTTAGGAGTTATCTCTGTTAGTCATCATATAATGACATTTTAAAGGTGGAATGGCCGAGAATCACAAGTGCAAGAAGCAGCAGACCTGATGGTGGATGATAAGTTAGTGGCAAAAGCCCCGCACCAAACAGACTAGTCGTCAGCTGTAATATTAACTTGTGCCACTTGTAAATGGATCGCAGTGACCTGGACCTCCGAAGTCAAGCACCAAATAGATACAGAGTAATCACGTGCAATTCTCACGATATTCTCAAAAAAAAGGAAAATGCTTGCTTTCCAAAACTACGCGCTAATAATGCATCTTTATAACTCTTACCCCCAGTGGTATAAAGCGTCATAAAGTCGTTATTAGCTAATACGATGTTAACTTTAAAATTTACTGATCTGATTGGCAAATTTTAAGTTTACATTAAATTCTACTACCTCTGATCGGTGAATGGCGGTCTTAATTTGACAACACAGTTAAGAACGCTTTAAGCAACCGGAGGTTATGTTATGGTAAGAGTAATGCAGCATCAGTTGCAACGTGTTGGTCTCACCACAAGACATTCTCATTGCAGATCTCCAGGATTTCCCGGAAAACGCGGCAGCTGAAATTCGCAACGAGCGATAACACCTCTCTCCACCCAAGTCGTTGTGGTGAATCTTTGATGAATAAAAAGGGCACCGATTAGCACTGACTAGCCCGTAGCAAAAAACATGAAAGAAAATCGTCATCATATGGTGGGAACCATCATTATACGAAGATCATAGAAACCTGGAAACCTAGGTCCAAGCAATGTTTGGAGCGTTGTTGAATAGGCTGACGTATCGTCGAAGCGGTGAGTGCAGTGCCGAAGGACATCCAACTAGCAGAACGCAGCAGTAACGAAGGTTTATTCGCGAAGTAAGGCGTTAGCAGGTCCAGAACAATGATAGTAAAAAATGGCGTTTTACTTTTTATTACAAAACCACACCATAGTGGAGAACGGTGCCGCACTGCCTAGTAAATACTGTAGAAATACTCAGACGGTGTGGTCTCCCGATTCCCAGGGGACGTCTGAAGCATGATAGAGGCAACTTCTGGCGACTGGAGTGGCCAATTTTAATCAGGTAAGGGGCGAACATGTATAGGAATAGTGGAGACACCTTACCAGGCTCTCTATCACTTCTGAGCCTTCAAAGCCACGTGACAGGAAACGTCATAGACATATTTTTAATGGCAACCAATACTATTTATTGCATGACTTGAAAGAGTACTTTTTTTACGTACGGTAGTGTGTTTTGTTTTTGCTTTCAAATTCTCTTTGTATCTCAGCAATGGCTTTATTGGTAATGGTAGAAAGGAAGTTCTCGAATGATCCATGCATTGCGGATTGTTTTTGTTTTATTTATAGTAATCCTGCATGTTGGAAACCCGTCGAGATGTCTTTTCTTTGATGGGAGTGAGGTAGTGAGAAAGTTTTGAAACGATCCAGGTCTCTTAATAATGGTCTCTTCCTAGTACTATACATACAAGAATGCATGCTATCAAACCAGGCAATAGAAAATATGAGATGCCATTTAAAAACATATTGATGACGTCACTGATTGTTGTGAATTTGAAGAGAGAAACAGACAATGCAGCATACAATCAACTCAAGTTTACGTATGCTTACGTTTTTCAGTTGCATTTACTCAAGTACACAGATGCTAATTTCAATTTTTTGTCAACAGGAAGCGCATTTAATTATGGAGCTTGAAATTCAATATTTTGATTGGTTTAAGGCAGATTAGATCAGAATATTGGATTTCAAATACTACAACTAAGCGTCCTCCTTTTGACAAAAAAAAATGGATTACACGTAGTTACGTTTCTCATCAGCACATCGAGGGCAGGTTTATTAATGATTTAAAAGTCTACTATTAACAAGATAGAAAGAAGATAGAAAGCTAGTTCTTCACTTGGCGGAATAACCTTTTCAACCTGAAGCCTTGAAATTCTCAAACTACTAATAAGTAATTTGAAGTTGTTGTCGATGGCAAAACTCCAGGTATAAAACCAAAGTTTACTTTTAATTAACTTTAACATTAAAAAGCCTCATGTATCTCGAGATGCGGTCTTTGAAGCTGGTTTGAGTTTTAACAAATCAGACTTTTCGATTTTTTTTTTGCAAAACTTTTCGGGATTTTTTAGGTTGTATCAAGTTTATTTTGGTGGGATCGAGCAAAGTTACTACATTTTGTTTAGTTAACTAGATAACTATCAATGATACTCTTAAGTCATAAAACAGGATTTTGTGGTGAATTCAATAAAACATTGAAAACACCAATTTCCAAAAATTTTATACTTCTACATTTTATATACAAACACATTATAATAAAGGTGTCTAACATAAGTACAACTTTTAAAAATTAATGCCTTTAATAATTTATTTGAACGCGTTTCAGAACTTAAGAATGACCTTACACATTTATTTGGCGCCCAACATGGGTAAAATGCACTTCGCAAAGCATAATAACTGCTCGAAAAGCTTCCCCTCAACTGCATACATACAGGATGATATTCCTTTAATTGTTTGATTGGAAGCCCTCTTCATCTTATTTTATTTCTTCCATTTCAAGAAGAATTGGATTTTAAAACAAAATTGACATTGTCTTTGTTTGATACATTTCTTTTGTTTCTAAAAGAATGTCTGATTTAATGATCATTGAAACCATGAAGATACTTCTTTAAACTTGCAAAGATTTCATTCAGTAACCTTCCTATCCGAGAAAATGCATAAGAAAAAGGCCACTGCATAATAATGGAACTTAATATTCAAGACAATGTAGCTAAATTGAATACAAAGGGTTAAAACACCAAGAATATAACCAAGCGAACGAAATAAATCAAGAAATATATCGTTATTATGTATCTAAGAATAACATCCAACAACAAAAGGAGATCAAGGTCATCTTAAAAAGAAGCGAAATTCGATAGAGCTGGTCTACTTTACGCAGTGAAAATGACGTGATTTTGCTAGTCCTTAAAAATAAATTCATCCATCCAACTTTGAAATCAAAGCCAAAGGTCTTCATATTTAATGAAACTTTCAGGATTTCGGTGTTTTTCCAAAATGACTCTTAATGTTTTTAAATAGTTGGATATTATAAACAAAAGTCATCTCTATTATCGAGACAACTTTAATAATGTTATGAAAAACCACAGTGTTACTATATACTGTAAGGTAGAAGTAATGCCCTTGAATCAACCTCAATTTCAATATCTGTTAAAAAGTAAAAGGTGCAGTAAAATGTAGAACGTCATTATACAACGAATACAATTCTCCAAAAACCTCCATTAATTCTTCTTATTAAGATTCTTTTAAATGCTAAAAACAAAAAACGAATAATTTTCTTAAAAATTTCATCCCGCACCTACCGAATGATGCACGGCGTTATAAGATATTAACCTCACAGCAGATGCGTACGTACGATAAAAGCTGTTGATACAAATAAGATATGAAAGTGCAATAAGGCATCTTTAGCGCCGTTTGGAATTAGGTTACAACACACATTCACGGTCACTCACACCGGTAAAAATTGCCACAATCTGCATCTGATTTCTCTTGTTTATAAATAGTAAGTAGTTTAGTTCCAAGCGATAATGGAAAAGTGAAGAAAAATAAACAATCAATTTCTTATCCTTTGTTAATAAATGTTTACAAAATAATTTATGATAGGAAATATTAGCGAGTTTGATAAATGCAATAAAAGTTTTCCACGTTATATTTTTGTATTATTACATAAAACAAAACAAAAAACGAACGTTTTATCTAGCAACTCTTGATATGTAACTTAGCAAGACTTCTTGTAATAAATAAAATCGGGGGACACTCGAGAAAAATGACTTTGTCAGAAAAAAGGCATTAATAGTTTGTCGATCTCATTGGGAATCGTACCTAACGACAAACCTAATTTATTAGAATGTCTCACACATCTTTTTTTATTTCTCGATTCCAAAGTCCTGTATAATGAGTTGAATTTTTATTGGATATTAAAGCGGATAAAAAGTTCGAAAGCACCTTTTAAGGTTGTTAGACGGCAACGGCATAGAATTCCAGAGGTCAATATATCGCAGAGCGACCTTGCAGGGCAGACACTACCTGCAGATGCCCACGCCCGGAGCGTTGTCCCGACACCTGTACAGAGGCCACAGACCTGAGAAATCTCAACATATTTACAATTCAACCGAAGTTTTAATTTGGTCGATAATTAATTAATTAAACCGATTTTGTACATGATTAATGTTTGTAATAAATGCCGTCAAATAATATAAATTAATGGGGAGGTAGAATTGGGTGTTCGGGTGGCCGAAAATTTCTTATTAACACAGGTTTCATAAATCTGCACGAATCAACAGAAATTACGATAATTACAGATACACCTACATGTAAATACCCGAAGAAAAAAAGAAAAAAATCGAGATTTAGCCAAGAGACTTCTAAAACTAATAAATAGATCAAGAATAAAAATTGTCTAATTTAATCTTAGCAAGCAATGAAAACAAAAGTAGGACAATTAGGAAAAGAAAGATAAACGAACAAAAACTTGAAAGCAAAAATATTTTACCATGCGAACGCTTGCCACATTTCTGATAAAAGCCAATTTAATGGTCTGAACCACTTCACATCATTCTTTGAGCATATTTAATGTATGCTACATACTAGCGAACATAAGATTAAACAACATGTTCAATGGCGTCAGTGTTCATGCGATTAATAAATGTAAAACTTGTCAAATGAAGATTGAATGAGCTTTGCATATGTGTCCATACCCAACTACCCTGGGCGAAGTCTGTAAAAACATCAAAACAAGCAAGACTTATACTTTATTAAGTACTAGATATATCAAGCCGACTAGAAGATTTTAATTTGTTTGGCGAAATTGTAGGTTATTATCTTATTCTCAAGTCCTATAGAACCGAAAGAACACAATCACCACATTTTTGGACACTGGAAAAGAAGACTAATGGGAAATTCGGTCGAAGATCTGATTTGCTTGGGCATCATCTCGCTTAGAAGGAAATTCATTGTATGCTGTCAAAACTCGACACGTCTTGAATATTCTGTTGTCAGCTAGTTTCTGCTCTTTCAGGCTCGTTGAGATTTTTCAACAGATTTGTTCGTTCGGTCTTCTCTTAAACTTGTTCACTGAACTTTGTCAAAAGGCAAGTTAAAATAAATCATGAGAGTTTCGAGATTTTTGGACAAACCGTGAAAATAGCCGAACCACGACAAACCGAACGAAATTTTCAAAACCACACGGTCGACTTTATTATATTTACTCATCTGTGACATAAGGGAATCGAACTATAAGTTTGAAAGAAGCTGCTCAAGAATATGGTTAGATTAGTAATAGGATTATGGAGGTAAATAGAAATTATGGAAGTAAACAGCCAGACCAGTCCAAAATTCAAGGCTCATCATCGGGATATATACAGATGTAGATAGCAGATAAAGAATTAGAGAAAGAGTTTCCTATTCTGGTTTTGTTTCTTCCAAATAATCCATGGCGTTCTGAATATTAAATAAAAACAAAAATTCTCAAATTATTTTCAATCCAAATACCTTTGAACGATCTAAGCCAAATCAATTTTTCAGTGTGAAACCTACTTACAAATTTGGCTAAAATATTTTTACCCACGGATATGACGCTTTGCATCAAAAAGTCAACAGGAGATTGTGGCTTCTGGTTTCAATTATTTGTTCTTTTAAAACAGACCTTCTTGACCTAAGGCTTACAAATCGGCCATTGAATATGACAAAAACCTTTTTGTCATAATTTACAAACGGGCAAAAATGTAAAGCGTTCCGTATATCTGACATTGACTTCTGAAAAGTTTTATCCAGCCTGTTCAGAAAAATGAACAACTTAGCAGTGTAAGTTTAAATGCAATCACAACTGTTTTGCGTTCAAAAAGATTAATTTTGAGAAGATGTATCAGCATCGGGTTTTTGTAAACCTTTAGGTCTTGCAAGCTTTCGATCTGTGCAGAAACCAAAAGTCTTAGAGGTTTCCAGGTTCTTCTGGACTCGCGGATTCTTATAGAATTCTGGAAGATCTACCCAAAAGTACCTAACAACAAGACTTCATGTACAAAAACAAATTAGAGAATGCTTCTTCAACCTTATGTGTAAAAGAGCCCTTAGAGCCTCATGTTTAAATATAATGTTATTAATCAGAATTTGTTTATTTCTATATTATAATCTCAGTAGAATGTTAATGCCCGTTAGATAAAAAAATAAAAATTTCCTACGGAAAAAAATTATTAAATTTAGCCAAAAAAATTAGAGATTTTTAAAATACTTTAAGTTCATTGCCAGACATTTTTTTCTCTAAATGGTATTGTTTTTCTGCTAAAAATAAATTAAACATTTATAAAGCTGTGGTGGAATTCTACAAGGTCCTGTTTGGCAAAATCGAGCAATGCACTGACTGGCACTGACCAGCAGCACATACAATTTGCATTAGAATGCATCTCCGTCTGCGATTACCGGCGGATTGCTCTTTTAATAGTCCGACTTAACTGACTTTATGTGTCCGAGATCCCAGCTGAAGTCTGATAAGACTAAATAAATGACTAACATCTATCGTTATTATGCAAATTTTCAAGAATGTTATCGTTCCTTTTTTTCAGACGATGCTCACAAATTCACAATGTCCAATCGTTAAAAAAGTCACCAAAGATGGTTCGAATGAAAATGAAAAAAGCAAGTCCGCAGACGAAGACTTTCGGTTTTCATTTAACCGAAATTTAGGAAACGTAAATTCGGGATATTTTATTTTATTCAGAAATAAATTACCATAAATAATAAAGAAACCGTTATAAATTGTAATGAAACTGAAAGTAAAATGTGGAGTTTAGCATAAGTGTTAGTAGATGGCAACGCGATAACCATAAACATTCCTACACATACGAACAGGTTTTCATTATATGTTTGAAAATATAAAACCATCATTAGCTATTTCTTTATTGAAAATGTTTTAATTTTTAGTTAAATGAAAAAGACAAGAGATCCGTTCTTCATTTAACAGAGCGTAGGGTCCATCCAAAGGTACTTTTTGGCTGTGTGGAATTTTTCGGTTAATAATTTCCTTGGTAAACCACAGAGTGCCATGAAAAAAATGTTCTTAAAATTTATTGGATTGGAACGTTTTTTAGCTTTAAGTATTTTAAGTGATTCGAAGGCATTAATCAGATCATTAGATCCATTTTTAATAGTTTATCAGCACCATCGCTATAATTATTAATTTTAAAAAGTATTCTTCTCAAACTGTTATTTATTACAAATTTAAAAGTGGAACGAAAAAATAATTTTATTGCCAAAATTACAGTTTGGAGGTTAAATTTTTTAATTTAATAGGAAATGTGTTACAAACAAATAAGTTTAACAAAAATAAAAATAAAAGTGGTTTTTGGTTAGTTTCCGTGTTGGTTTTTGATTATTTCTCAGCATTTCACACAGAGGTTAACGATCTTCAAAGGAAGGAAAAAATATAAATAAATAAATATCCCCTCCATACATCCAGGTGAGGGTGACCTATTTCTGCATATCTAGTGCACTAGGTGAAACTAAAGTCGTCGCCCTCTTCAGAAGACGCTTGAAATTGTACTTTGTACATACATACATATTATTTAGCAGGAGAAATTTTATAATATCTAAAGACATTTACATATGACGAATTCGTTCTTGATTTACTAGCTCGACAAACGTTCGAGACAGAGTTCAGACACGTGGAGGCTTTCAATTTAATTCTGCCTTGCGGACATTTATAGTTTTTTTCTTGTCTTTTTCCAAAGAAAGATTAATTTCTAACACGGTTAATTTGGAAAAAATTATAACTCCTATACGTGTTTAATTATCTAATTCGCGACTTTTATTTTTTGTTATAAACTATTTTGAGTGTTGTATTAAGGATTCTTATAGGACACAGAAAGAGATATAATTGATATGTCATACTTCCGAAACATTTGAAACGTAAATGCAACGTGCAAAGATAGATACTTATATGTAACATAATTCTGAAGAAAAGGAGGCTACGCAAAGAAACGTATTTAGCAAACACGAATGGCAATACTGTTTTAGTTACTAATTATTATAAATTTCAAAATAGATTTCAGTTATAACAGACTGCAATTCGTTTACATAGGTGGAAATCGAAGCAACACAGAATTTACTAAAGAAATTTATATCATCTGATAAAAGGATGTCCAGCATACCCTTCAATAGAAATCACGGCCACATCGCGAATAGTCTTATCCCGTCAGCGCATACTTTATCAAGAAAACAACGAAAAGTTTGTTTCGTCAAGATCATAAATACTGGGCTGATACTGTTTTTGCATGTTCTAGTAAGTTTTTGATGATTTCCATTAAAATTACAAATTCCAGTTGAAAGCTCATTTAAATCCGTATGTGGTTTTACCCATTTTGTAATTAATAATAACAAATAAACGATCCAGGAGGGGTTATAGTAGGTGGATCAGCCCTCTCCAGGCCCAAAATTAGCGGATTTCTGGGATTTTTAAACTTGGATTGTTGGTAATTGTGGGGAAGCAACTTTCAGACGATTTAATCCTCTTTGATAGTAACCGTTGGTTCTAGCAAAGTAAGACTTTCATACAATCGAGGGTGGCTTTCAGACGATCCAGGTACTATAAATCGTTTCTGTTTTCTTGATAAATACTCCTTATTTCAAAATCGTTTGGTCCTATTCAAATAGAACTTTGATTGATAGCAGTGATGGGGGAGTAACTTTCAGACAATTTGGGCACCATTGTTCGTCTTTTGTTCTTTTGACATATAATTTCATATCTCAAGGATGGTTTGTCCTGCAAATACAAGACTTTCATTAATATCAGTAGTGAGGTAATGAGGAAACCATCGAACGCCTTTGGTTTTTTTTTCTTGACTGATATACGAATTCAATATTAACTTTAAAAAGTTGGCATTTACTTCGACCACTTCTGTGATTGGTTAATGACATTCTTAATTTGACAACACAGTTAAGAGAACGCTTAATGCGGAGTATATCTCAGAGACTTTGTTAGCAGTTGTGGAAAAGTGGCTTTCAGGAAATCAACGCACAACCGATCGTCTTTTGTTTTTTTTACTGACAGATATACTCTATCTCAGAAACAGTTGACTCAAGCTAAGTGAGACTTGAATTGTTGGCAGTAGTGGGAGAGCAGCTTTCAGGAGATCAACGCATAACCGGTCTTTATCATATATCTGAGGAACGGTTAGTCCATTAGAGATGGAACATCCATTAATAATAATAGTGGGGGTTGTGACAATTCGGGCATCATCTTGCTTTTGTTTTTTTTTTGTCAAATACACCATGTCTCACGAACAATTGGTCTTAGTAAAACGAGACTTCGATTGCTGGCAGTGTTGGAGTAGTAGTTTGTCTTTTGTTTTTGGTTGGCCCTAGCGGGATTAGGTTTTGACTATTTTCTCTGTTGAAGTAGTAGCTTTCAGATGATGTTCGCTCCACTCATCGTCTTTTGTTTTTTGTTTTGGTAGATATATCAAATTTTAAGAACGATTAGCTCTAATTAGGTAAAACTTGCATTGCGGCTAGGGAAGTGACTTTCAGACGATTTGTGCGCCACAACTAGAAAATAAATGATAATCTACTCTCCGGAAAAGTCGTAAACATGTAGAAACTTCCAAGGCCAATAATTTTATTGTCTCATACGAAATGGCTCCCAGAGCACCGTTTGTTTTTGCTTAGGAGGTCAATGTTGCAAACTGTAATCAGTTTTGGATTAAATGCAGTAAGACTGTAATATTACTACTTGTAAAAACGTAATTTACAGTGTTGATCGTTCAACATTGCTAATATTATTCATTTTCATAAACTAAAGACTATTCCAAAAAGTAGTAGTCGTAGCTTTGATTTTGCATGCAGTCATATAAAAATTTACAGGATGCATTCGCATGTAAGCTTTCAAACTTGAATTTTGTCCATCGATTGTTATTTGTTTTTGCTACACGATTTGGCTTTTTTTTTATTGTTTTTGCCCCGAAGATGATGTTTCCAAACCTCTTTTGTAAACGATTGAGTGAGCTATGCCATAATAGGTATACTTCTTTGCTAAAGATCACAAATAACGGTTCTGTAAAACATTATGTCAATTTTCTCTAAATAACCTATCCAAAAAACCTCGACCAAACTGATGCTATATTAAAGCTTGCACTCTATTCTGTATAATAGAAAAGATACAAGTCAAAACTCTTCATTTCTAACCTTGATAGGGCAAGAGAAAAACAGTGGATCAAATGAAAGATGCACCAAGCTGTTCTATAAAATCTCAAATATCTAGTAATGTGTGACAGATTTAGAGATTATCGTGCATTTTGCAATTTCGCACCAAGTCAAACCTGCATAACGACCTGTTTTCAATCAAATGTGCCAAATTTTATTCTTCTAGTTTTCTTAGCTTTCTCTCTTTCTCTATAAATCTCTTTTGTCTAGATTTGAAGGTCCCTCTAGAGAAATGGAAAAAACTTGTTTTTGTAGCGACTGGATACAGAAGTGCCATAGAAATGATCAAAAACGCATCTCATTTTCCTCAGATGCTAGCTTCAAACAATGAATGTCAAAAGATACCCAAACATAGTACCCACACCTAAACTCCTAAATTCTGACTAATAAGGTCCAGATAGTGTCCATCCATTCCTACGGAGAGACAAGTGACGTCGCATGCATTGGTGTGCTCTTTCTTCAATTCTATAGTACATTAAATAATAGTCATACACAGAATTAAAAGAGCTTGCAATTGAACTATTTGAATTTTTCTTGGAGTGGCTGTCAGGGAGGAATTTATGTCATATTGTGTCTTCCCTTTACTGACCAAGCATAAAATTGTTCAGGGTGGATAGTTTTCATTGAAACGCAGTGTCTAATCTGGCGGGTGTCATTAAAAGGCTGCAAGCTGAAAAGAGTACCAAGACTTTAAGCTTTTTCTCTAGAGTGCGTGGAAAACATTAAACATTTACTAATTGATAAACAATTAAGAAGTTTTCAGAATTTTGTAAAGAAGAAATATTTGGAAGAAAGTTAATCTATTTCATGCCAAGCTTGAGAAAAGCCATCGAAATTCTGACGATGTTGCACAAATTTTATTTATACGAAACTATTGAAATAAGAAAACGCTGCATTGCAATATTTTCAACGCAAATAATAATTCATGATTGTAAAAAAACTGATAATATCAAGTGCATTAATTTATAAGCTTCAAAGAAACTAAAACTCAAAATTAACGAACACCATGAAGCATAAGATTTATGTGAATTGAATTATTTCACTGAATTTGGAACTCAGATTTTGAATACAATTGGATTTCTGTAGTTACAATTGATTTTATTGTGCACAGTGTTTGACAGAAAATCTAAAGAAGCAAAAATGTTATACAGGGTGTCTCAACAATTTTGAATATTAGCAGTTTCGGCAGTTAAAAGCAAAGTATTATGAATTCTATCTTTCGTTTTTGATCCAAAGCAAGATTTCATCTTGTGCAACGCATCCGGCAGAATGGCAGGATTTACTTACTGTTCAAAATACACATTTAAACAATAAAGATTTTTATTAAAATAATAACAGTGCAGTCAGAATTTGTTTGTCGTCTATCAAAAAATAACAGTAATTCGATTTGTAAAAAAATTGCAGTGTAAAACCGGATCAGTATAGATGTAGAGCCAGGCCCACTGTGACAAGATTCCTTGTAAAATTCCATCATTCACACCCAGGCGTGTATTTTCTAGCTCACTCAACGGAGGCACCACCATCTTTCAACCATACCACTGGAGGATATTACAAAACGACCGGAACTGAAGCTCTTTAAAAAAATCTTTCACTATTAATTTGTTAGGTTCCAGTACAGTTTACGGAACTCACGCCCAGTCAGTTGAGCTGGTTGGGCCTGCTAATTGCATCTGAACGATGAGCAGCCCTTACCCTGACGACAAGGAGTAATAACTTGTAGGAATGTTAGAAAAATGTTGCTTGGAAAAGTTGTATAGAACGATTACAACCAAATTCTTATTGCTCTTGGTCTTCTGAACTGCAACACACCATAGCAGCGACCGTGAGTTAAGGGAGCGTAAAAGTAGTTCTGCTATACAGGATGTATGGTCAATATCAATCTTCGCCCGTAATTGCTATTTTTATTCGGTTAACTTAACAATTTAAGTTTTATAAACCACTGATTTGTAATAAAACTCAAAAACCAATCGCCTGTTTTATTAAATTTGAAGATTAGATACTAACGTTTCGTTCCGATTCTGAACTTTCTCAAAGTACTAAAATTATAAAATTAAGTGATAAATATACGTATAGGTATCGTTGTCTAGTTTTACAGTAAGTCTTCATTTTGTAGCAAATGTATCTCTTTCTCTCGTAGAACTTGGTTGTAGAACGCTTCGTTTCTGAGTAAAATCAAACTTCTTGGAAAATGAAAACAAGGAATTCTAATGAAATCTTGACACCCTGTATCTCTAATTTTAGTCCAGAAATGTGCTGTATCAATGCTTCCGTTTATTTAAAATACATTCGGTATAATACTTAATGGTGATGTCTTCAATATAAAAATATGGTTAAATGGCAAAAAATCACAAACAGAGTATATACATCAAACAATTGTCTGACAATTGTACATATGTCACAAATAACTATAAAAATCAAGCTAGAATGTATCATTCTTATGGTTAACACGAAATTGGAATCGTAATGGTATTGAGGAATTTCGCTGGTAAATGAAAAGGTATCATTTAGTGATAATCGACTTGTTGGTCAAAATTTTATTTTACAACAAGATAACGACTCCAAGTATTCACGCGACAAGCTGGCAAGTAGTATTTACAAGAAGGAAGAGAAATGAAATGAGTATACAGAAAAATCATGATATGAAAACCTTCCCCACAAGTAGTAATTCCGCAAAAAGAATTTGCACATATTCAATCAAATATAAATTAAGATTGTCAAGAAAAGTTACTTTTGTCGAATAAGTAGTAGAGGTACTGTAAAAATCTCACTCTTCACACATGAAACCATTTTTACGCGTATACGAGGTTTTCACAACACCCTGTATAATAAATTTTATTATCACCATATATAAAGCTTTCTTTTTTTCATAAAATGCAATTTATATTAAAATTACAACTGTTTTTGTTTTTAAAAAATACATACACCTCTAAGTACTATGTATGCTAAACAAGAACGAAAATAAATAAAAGAAAATCAATTACCAAAACTACCGAACATTTTAAGAATTCCAAAAGGTTTCTTAAAACATTACACACACACATATTATACCACTACATATCGAAGTTTTTCCACGAATTAAGAACTCCATAAATAACACATGAAGCCGGTCCTGGGACTGGGTCAGTGAGTCCTAACTTTCAGTAGGTGAACAACCCGAGTTCGGCGGCCGACTCGATAAATGCCAACGAACTCAACAATATCAACCCAACCTTGCGTTCGTCTTTCAATCATTTAACCATCGTGCACCAAGAATATTTTACATTATTCAAAATCAATTCGAAAATGGAGTTTGTCGTTTTCTTGTTTGTTTCTTTGTTGATCTAATGATTAATGATTATTTTATCTGATTTTTTTAATGTGTATTACCACATAGTAACACTTGCACTTTAAATATCCAATGGTAAGGTAATGAACGTGTCTATTTCATAATACCAAACAAAATAAATATTCTGTAGTAAACACAAAAAAGTACAAAAAGAATGTTTATTTAGCATTAAATGTAATATCTAATTACATTTTGGAAATTAGCGATTTTCTTTTAATTGCAAAAATAAATGGCAATACTTCTACAGGAATTGTATATCAATATAACACTAAACTCAAGTGCACAGAACCGTGATTGACAGAAAAGGTTAACAACACTCGTGATTAAACCTATTTTTTTTAAGTCGCAACAAAAAAAGAAAAGTGACACCTGGTTTTCATCAGTCAATCATGTGTTGAGTTTTGTTCTGAAAATAAAAAGGAAAGTTTAAACCACGTACCGAACGCTAATAAAACATTTTCCTATAGAGAAAATAATTCATGAATGGACAGAAGAAGCATTTGAATTTTAATGAAGTAAACATAATTATATTTTGTTTACCAATGTTCGTTCTGGCCACTAGAAGGCACCTTTTTTATTGGTATATTATTTCTTATGTGAGTGTAGCAAGCAAATATAAATCAGTTTTAATGTTTGAAATGGAAATATCCATTATTTTTTGGCACATTGTTGGTAAACAAAATGAAACTGCACCATTTTGCGAAAATAGTAATTTTCATTCCATTACAACTCCGTTCTAGTAGTATATTTTCATTGCCCTTTTTTGTAAAAATTCCGAAGATACTCCATTCCTGCTTTTTATTTCAATTAGATATGGGTTGCTGATCTCTCTCTCTCTATATATATATCTTGCAAGTAAGAATGTAACTTGGAAATCTTCTGACATTTCTCAAATTTATACACGCTCTGCTTGTACAAGCTTAGTGGGCAAACCGAAGCCAAAAATGAAGAGACTGTAAAAGTCTAAATAAACAACCGTCTGTGAATTTAGAAAGTATAAAACAACTTTATTTGCCCGTGAAAACTTAAAACCTTCAATCCAAAGAAAACAAATGAGTACTATTTGTTATAATTATATTTGATGGATTGGGCAACAATGAGTTAACCTACACTTAGCCTTAGAGAACTGGAGTGACACAGCAACATCTACCATCGAGTTAACTTTGTTATCTTCATATTATAAATTGAGGTGTTTTTTCTTCTTTAGATGTTTTCAGTTGTTTTCGAGATATTAAGGGTGAAAGGTTTTAGAATAGACACACTGTATATTGTAGAAATCATAGTAAATTCTTATAGTTCACACAATGCTATTTTGGAGGTAACTGCATGATTTATATTTTGTAAAGACTTTTGCATTTTGTGTTAAAGCATCTTGTAAGAACACATTTGAGCATTGTTCGGATAGAAATCTGAAAAATGTTCCAGACCTCAACAATGTTTTGTTCAGTGATGAGGCACATTAGAATTGTCGATATAGGTGTATTAGTAACCTGCGACAGAAGCATCAGAAACCATTACACGGCCCTAAAGTGACTTTTTTGAAGACGGGAACGGTCAGGTAGTTAGCGTTACTTCCGCACGATACAGGACATTGCTGAACGATTCTTTTTGAGGGCTACAACAATTACGCTTGGTTCCAACAAATGGACAACTTCGCACATTGCCAATCTTTCAATGGAAATCGTTAGAGGGATATTTCCCGCGAAACTGCTCTCAAAGTGGAGAGTTAGCAATTGGCTGTCCAAAAGTCCAGATTTAACTCGTATGGATTTTTTTCTATGGGATTGCCTTAAATCAAAGATGTATGTTTGATTGCATTATAAGAAAAGATTCGTGACCAAATGCAGAGAATTACATCAGATCTGTGTCTTTGAGTTATGAGGCGTGATATTCCCAAAAACTTTGAAAAGTACAAATTTCTTAACAAGACGAAACATTCCAGGACACCCGGTACTTCTCGATTCGCTCTGGCAATTACAAAAGATGTTCTTTAATAACCAGTTTCAGTATACTGAGTTATTTATGTTTTTTAAGATGTAGCGCTCTCTATTGGTCATCTAATCTACCAATTATGTATTGTACTGTACATGGTGGATAATCAAACATTAATTTCCACCTGTAATTCTGGTTTTCTATTATAGTAACAGATACAAGCTGCTTTATTAGAAAATGGTAAGAAATTAATCTTTTAAAGGCGCCGAGCTGTTTGGATATCTATGCAAATATAAAAAGTCCACGCAACCTTGCTGGTGTGTTGATAATGCCAATCTTAGCGATTCGTACATGACTTCGTACCATGTTCGTCTACTACTGATGGTTCAAAGGCCTAGTTGTAAGGTCTGCTCGCTTTCGGCTTACCCTAACACCTACATCAGTAACGGAAAAGCAGACTCAAGAAAAGACCAAGGGGGAGAAGATGTTCCCAAGAGTAAATTCAAAAAGAAAATGGTTTGGTTTATCGGAAGAATCTTAGTAGTCCCCTGAAGATAGAAATGTTTGTTTTTTCTGTCAAGCAGCTTCATGAACCATGGTATAGCTTTCAGCTAAACAATTTTGATGTAAGGTTTGTGTCCCTTGTACAGTTACTTGTCTTTGATAACATCCAATGTAAACCCTACTATACAATGCTTTCTGTTCATTTTCAAGCAGATTATTTTAATTTTATCGCATTATGTTTTTTCTAGCTGGTTAGTTGTTTTGGTAAAAATTTCAATGAGTTCTCGTGGTTGTCTTACTTTCTTGTAAGCTAATTGGTCCATATCTTTGGACTGACAGTTCCTTTGGTTCCTCTTCCGAGGCTCTTCTTTGCTGCTCTTGGTGTATTTATACAAAGCTCTTCTTTATTTCTAAACTGCTTACTAGATATGTAAGCCTTTATCTACTGGAAGGGCTTGATGGTAGACCTTGGGTCATGAATAATTATAAAAAGTCGATCTGTTTTTCTGTTTTTTTAGGGTCCATTCTATCATTTAAAAAATATCCAATTAAGAAGGTATGGAAGAATCTACTTCATTATGGTGATTTAGTATGAACATTCTCCATATTAAAACATCCTTCTTACCATCTTTGAGAGCCGTACTATTATATCCGGCTTAATCGATAAACAAGATTTGAAATCTTTGACGGGAATAAAAAGAATAACATTGTGAGTTTCATTTCTCCATCTTTCTTATTTCTTATCCTTGTATCGTTCAACAATAAAATCATAATTTCTGTTTGAACTTTAATTGCCACTAATTACCAACCGGTATACCTACACCTTTTTACTTTTATACTAATAATCATGCAATCGTAAACACAAGAAAAAATAAATATGAAACAGTTGAGAAGCGTGAAACATTTGTTGTTCTTTTAGCCATAAACAAAATGAATGAAAATAAAGGAAATTTGTTAATTAACGTCTTGGTTTTATAACTCATTAGATTTACTACTAAACTAAAACAACTTCTTACACAGAGTACTGTTGTAGAGGGTCAGCGACCGCAACCTTGGCTCTGACTTTCCATTCATCTTACATACCTTTGCTTACATATAATAAAAAATTGTACCACACGGATATTTACTGGAAAAAAGTTCTTGAACTATAACCTATTATCTTTTTTAATTTAATTGTTCTCCGATATTTGAAAAATTTCTTATTACAGACCGTAACAATCAGGCATCCGTGAAGTACCAGATAAAATTAAAAACAAATGCAAAACTATTAAGTATTTGTTTTTTCCTATAGAAATGACAAATCAAAAATCAAAATCCTCCATTCTTGAAAACACACCGTTAAAAATGTAATTAATGTGTTCATTGGCATTTCGGTTCGAATTTTTATGTGCTTGTTATGAAGTCAACTGAAAGGTTAATCAAGATATGAAAAATGGAATGGAATTTTATTGGAACTTGCTGGTTGAGGCATTTTACAGAATTTGCGTCGCAAAACGAATAGTTAACAAGTTATTAATTATTATTATTATTATTTTATTTTTTCTATTGAAATTAACGTTCATTACTATTATTTATGCCATTGTGTTTGTACAATTAAACATAATAAAGTCGTCATAAAGAAACAATTTATAACTAGCTGTAATTACTTAGAGTTTGCAGTCTAACCGTGCGTTGAAATCTCCTTCTATATTCTATGTATCGGTATAGATTGTATTACTTTTTAAGATTTTACGATAATATATAATATTTTCAGAATAAGAAGAATGAGATATATTCACATTCTTTATTTTATATTAACAATCTTCATGTTAAAATATTCAAATTCTAATCTAGAAACTGATCTAGAACGATTTTCTATAAATTTATTTGTCTAATAAATTCTTGATGTATACTGAATTGTGCGTATTTGGTGTCTGCAGATTTTTAACAAGAAAAGTAGGCATATAAATTATTCCGCAAATTGACACTTCGTAACACGTAATGTGCCACAGATTCAAAAGTCGTGTACATTGCCGTTAGCTAAAACTGTGTACTAAAATTCGAACGACATGAAATAGCTACACGTGGAGTTGTTTGCTACTGTATCATGTGATTCTTTTATAGTGAACTTTTTTAAGTTTATTTTATAAAGTGGGGATAATACAGGAAACTTTCATATCCCATAGTATTAAATTAATGTCGTCTAGTCAGGAAAGCTTTTTGACTAAGGTAAGCTCTTGATTTGTTCTAGTTAATTGGATTTTATACATTGTTAATAAATCTTTGTGTATACATAAAGCAATAAATCAATAGATGTAATTTTTAAGCTCGCGCTGATCCGATTATCATCGATATATACTAAGTAGGTATCGATAAATCAATACCTTCAATTTTTTTATTGTTACGTATTTGTCTAAAGAAAGAAATTCATTATTACATAACGTGATTACGAAATATTTTTGCGAATGCCATTAATCTAGAACAGGATACAATAGAAACAAGAAGGAACTACAGTAAGCGTTGATGAATGTTGGGCGTGCGACTGCTACTACTAAATACAGTATTGATAAATATCGAAGTTGTCACTCTTATCGACAACTATTACAACTTTGCTTGTATATTAATGTTACATTAATGACCACACAAAAAAAATCTAGATGACGCGACGGTAACGGTGTTATTAATTTACGTAGCCAAGGATTACATTGAGTTTATTCGGTCTAATCACGGAGTACACAGTGACCTAACATTTATTACTGCCGAATTATCAAACGAATCAGTTGACATGATTATACAACTTAAGTATAACTGTTAGCTGAAAACGTATCTCGTATAGGAGTTATTCAGTTTTTTTTTTACTTTTCCGCTTTTTATTAAACATATCTAGTTAGACAAGCAAGATATTTCCGATCTGGCCCGAAAACGTAACTTAAGTGGTTATGACGTTTTATTTTAAATCTAATTTTGAGCATTACGTGTTAATTCAGATCTCTCTACACTACGGCCAAAAAGTAATGGAACACCGTACAATTAATTTTTAGATAGTTATAGATTAGATAATGAAATTGATATTCTCAAGTACCGTGTTCGACTCATTTAAACAGACTTCTATCAAGATTAAGAGACGCCCGAAATTTATCCAAAGCAAAATCTGATAATTCCTTTATTAAAATAAGTCTAACTTATGTTTGTTCCGCGTAATTAACAAAAATCTGTCACTAATCGTCTTAGTCTATTGAACTTACATTAGTACACTTTTAATTTAAATCACAATGACACCTAAAGTTTGATGGAAAGTGAAGTCCCTATACTTTTCATTTTATGCGGCAATTAAATCAACTTAAAACGTAAGAATAATAATAAATTGCATCATCTCATTTCCAAGATAACAGTCCAGAAAAAACACTGAAATAGTTAACTTGCAAAAGATTTCTGTAGGGAAATGATCTTACGTTTGTCAAAAAATTCTTAACAATCATTCTTTTCCTTAAATTAACAGAAAAAAATAATTCTAAGCTACAAGATAGCGGTGTACTCTAGAAACATGAATTCACCCCCTTCAATAGAAAAGAGAAAATCAAAGATGACCCAATACACCCAAGGAAAAAAAAGATGTTAGAAAAAAAAGAAAATCTCTAATACAACAATTCAGAAAAGGCACTGAGAACAATTTTCGTAGGTACGACGACCATAAATACGTAAAATGATCAATTTCAAAATTAAACGCATTGGAATAGTTTACTTGATTGGTTTCACAGAATCGTATAGGATTACTAATCTTAATAGTCAACATTTCTATAGAAACGCGGTTTCACTTTACCAGCATATCTTTAACGATCAAAAAACTTTTCTTCTTAAATCGACAAAAAAAAAAAGGAAAAACATAACCGCAACGAATTCTGTTTTGTTACTAAATTCTGTTCACAAAAATAAGCAAACATTTATCTTTCGGCGGCCATTTTGACCATGTTCCCGAGGTGGTATCAAAAAACTAAAAATATAATACGTGTGTATTATTTTTTAAAATTCTTTAAATTTCGGCGGCCATTTTGACCGTGTTCCCGAAGAGATATCAAAAAACGACGACACCACGTTGATGTAGAATATAAATCTTAAGTCAAAATTTTAAAAAAATGTAGGCAGACAGCCAGACTTTAGTAACGATTTCTTTCGAAGCTCGTGGATAATAATTTTGAACCACAAGACGAAGATGTACCCTAAAAATCTGAATTAATTCCGTCCACTAGAAGGGAGAAATAGACCCAATAGACCTAAGCAAAACAAGGCAAAGAAAAGAATAGAAAATGGTAAAGTTACATTATGCCAGCAACGAGGCCATTTTATTACAACATAAAATCCGTGAAATTCCCAAATGAACTAGTAAGAAAACAATACAGCTAGGTCAAATCCAAAATAATCCTCTCCAACCAAGAAAATCTAATGACCAAATAGATCTAATATAATAAAATATTACAACATTAGACTAGGTCTGGGTAGGTCTCAAACTAATAATACCCAGCCCGAGATCACTGCCTATCCCAGTCAGAAAACATTTTCACAATCAAAAACAAAACAGTGACCCAATATTACAGGCCATAAATCAATAAACAAACTGATGTGTCAAACGAGATATCAACTAAAAGGAAGAACAAGTAAGTAGCCGTTCATAGTGCTCTACAGTCCCGCCAACCTATGCACCAAGCGTTACTAAAAAGGTACAAAGTGTCAAAAGACCAAAGACTATGTACATGTGAACTTCTTGTTGTCTGTTTTTAACCTTGTCCTGAGACTGTTATGTGCATGTGTGTTTATGCGACGTGATGTCATATGATAGTACGTGTCGCGGTGCAATGTATGGTAGCTAGTTTTATAAGATAGTGAAAAGCCTACAATTTTGAAAACTGTAACAAACTCCTTTTGGTTTATCAGTAGCCCACGTGTCCCATAAAGAAACCACTCAATCAACAATTAATTCAGGCAATAAAATGCCATTGCCCGTACAGGACATCTTTATCAAAGCAGTTCACATCCTCTTTCTACCACTTTACGTTGTCTGTACTGTGCACTACGTTATTGAAAAATTCATCAATAACTTCAGTTTAGATTCATTAACGAATAACGTCAAGATTGGTAGGTTAAAGATTAATATTTCAGACGTTGCCGGTAAATTTAATGGTCCAATTTGTTTTATCTCCCCTCCCCATTCTAAATGGATCTGCTACACTCGAACGAATAGGTTTTTTTGTACGCTTGCCAGTGGCGTGCATTTCCATTCAAACTAAGAAACTGTTTCGAAACACCCTGTGTATACGGATGAAGATATCGGCAAGCAAAAGATTGTTTCCTACTCTACTGCCGACAATCTTTTTGATGTTGCAATCAGATTTCCTATGGCTGGCCACCCCTGAATTCTCTCCATTTAACCCAATATAAAATAATAGAGAATGAAAAGTTCTGTTGTAAGAGCTTTGCTGCTCTTGAATATTTTCCCATCCGGATGGCTCTACCATTATCGTACCGATTAAAGTGCCAGCGACCTTTCTGCCTAAAAAAGAGCTTAATTTGGAAGGGCGTCAGTGGCGTACGAAGTCGAGACACATTCGTCACTTTTCGGCTCGTCCCGGGCAAACCGTAGTAGATATGAAGAAACTAATTATTCCATAGGCATCCACAAACGGGTCCTCATTGATATCCGTTTTAACATTGGACCCAACGGTTACAGGGGATTTACAGGATGTTTCTCCATTTAAGTTCGACGCAGGTAGTAGATGTAGTACTAAGCAGAGCATCGATTTTTGAATTTCTGAGATTTTTTAATTGGAACGTGTGTATCAAACAAAGGAACCAGCACACCTGGCGGCAACATCAATTTTATTGTTATTTGGGACCTCAAGTGTAAGAATCCGAGCATAGTTGCCGGTCCTCACATTTTACATACTCAGCTACCTTTGGCACCTGCACTATATAGTAAAAGAGGAAGTTTCATGTACCTCAATAACTGAGAGTATGGTTTACTGACGAGTTCCAATAGAGTGAAATTAACATTGGCCTGGAGTCGTTGTTATTGTAGTGATGTACATGCAACAAACACATTTAAAAACAAATGAAAACTAGAAAGCTTTCATCATTTACAATAATAAAATGTTGTTATTTTGCCTCTGGCTAAGTTAAATTAAATACTCGAAAAACAAGGAGAACACTTCTGTCTAGTACGATATTATAATATTTTCTTTGACTCCGTAAAACTCAAAATGGCCCAAATCAGCCTCGGATCTTTTCCAAATCAGTGTGTAGGTGAACTATTTTAAATCAAATCGCATAATAAACAAGTTATAAAACTTATGAACAAAGCTTTTCATCATAGAAAATCTAAATCTAATGTAGTTGGTTCTTCTTATTTTAGATTGTCCAGTTCTTAATGTCATAGAGTGCATGTTTAGAGTAATTATAGCTAAAATATGCATTCATTGTTGAGCTACTACCATTAACAGCAGCGATGATATTTTAATACGATTATAATTAATGTCAAACATTTTATAAAATAATACAACCATTACAGAAGGATGTCCTATAAAATATAATCTTAGATCTAAGAATTTTGTATGTTTTCGACATTGTTTTAAAAAAAATTTTTAATCTGAAAACGTCCATTAAAGATATCCTTGTGTACATAAATACAGAAAAGAAATTTTTCAATAGGGGTCCTAGTAGAAGTCCATTGACCCCCTCAGAATTGGGACCACTTTAGGGTCAATGAACTCAAACATGATTCCGGGTCCAGATCTTCAGTAGAATAAACTATGGATATGACCGCATTGTTATGCTTTAAATGTCACACCTGTAATGTTACTATAATATCCTTAGTACCATCACTTAGACTGAAAATAAGAATCCTCGAACGTTTCGAATGTTTCGGTAAACACAATCCGGAAACATTTGTCTTTCTTTTCATTGTGTCAGAGAAAAACTTCCTAAATGAATTCTATGAAACAACATAACCTAAAAAAAGGACAATTTGTCTAAAAACGCTTAAACTTACTGTTTTCTCCAAGAAATTCCAAATAAAAATAATTTGCGTTATTCAGTCTTCCTCCATGCAAGTAGAAAAAAAAAGTAAATTGACAATATTTAGCAGTTTGGTTTAAGATTCCGTCACGGCGCCGTAAGTTATTAACTTCATTAGCAGTAAAAACTAATAAAGCAAGGCTTAAAAGGCGCGGCACATGCGATCATCCACCTGTAATAGTGAAAGTGTGACCGTTATCCACTACAACACACCTCCGTGAGCGCATTGACCCCGCGCATCTTACTACTACGAGCGCCTTTTTTATATTTCAAGCATCCATCAAAGATCAAACCGCTTACCGCATCGTACAATTAGAATTCCCAACGAAAAAATTATATAATATGTAACACAACCTCAATTCATATGTTAACCGAGCTAAACGTTTTTTAAATCATCAATATTAAAAAAGTGATTAGAAAAATTAAAGTAAATTAGAATGGGTAAGTAGTATAAAGACCCAAAAAACATTACATTAGTTAAAAGGTAATTAATACAAAGAACCGTGGAGTCCTTGGCCCAAAAACTGGGTATATCCGTTAAGACTTTTGGAGAAGTACAGGTAGGTGTAACATCAACATACACAACAAAGAAAAATAAAGTGTAACACACACAGGTAACAAAATTGCACGGAACAGAAGCTTTAAGCAAATTTAACAACAGCAAACGCAGTAGAATGTCAGTAGAGGGGAAGTAAGCATCTGCATAATGAGACCTGTGAGGTAACAACCATACATTTAAGATATCCGTAATTGATGTTAACGGATTTGTTCAAGACGAACTGAATTATTTGTGTTTTGATTATGTGCTGCATTACTTATAATTTAGGTCAATTATGTAATTTTTTATTTAAAAGCTTCGTATAGTCTCCTCTGTCATGAAACGAAGTCATTTTTAATTAGATAGAACATAGCAAATATATATCAAATTTTATCGATTACGTTGCTAGTTTCACTGAAACAATTTAAAATTTACCAATTATTTGTTCTAAGATAAGTTTTGGAATTATCAAGATATCAACTATCAGTTGTTCACAATATATCTAATTCTTTTCCAAATTTATACAGTTAAATTCTTCTTAATGGGATACAACTATAAATAATAGATTCTGCATTACTTGCCTCATTCCTTTCGAGAATTGTAATGAAATTGAACAATACTTCAGGAACACAAAACGGTAAACCAAAATCGCAAGTACTATGAAACTAAATGGCTGAGAAGAAACTACACTTCAACAACTCGGTCTAGTAGAACTATAGTAATCTTGGCAGCAGTGGGATTCGAACCCACGCCTCCGAAAAGACTGGTGCCTTAAACCAGCGCCTTAGACCGCTCGGCCACGCTACCATTCGTCACTTCATCCCTTTTATATGGTTATCGCAGACCAAAAACTTTTAAATTTTCAAGTCAAAAACTCGCCATAAAGTAAAAGAAAACAGTTAAACCCCAAAAAACAATTGGAGTTTTTTATAAAACGGATTTAATCCAGTCCAACAATTCAACTAGTTTACTTTGAGAACTTCTAACAAATAAGAGGATTCAGACTCCTGCCTCCAAAGTGCTTTAGAAATGTTATCTGTTATCAGTCGATTTTCTCCTCCTTCATGTGGTAGAATTATTGCACAGGTCGTTTTAATAAACAAGAAAACAATTGGCAGCGGTGGGATTTGAACCCACGCCTCCGAAGAGACTGGTGCCTAAAACCAGTGCCTTAGACCGCTCGGCCACGCTACCTTGTTATCGTTACAATCGCTTCGTATCTACGGAACTGATTACCAGTTAACTACACGTATTAATGAAATTTAAATTGTTACATTAAGATCTTTTGCTTTGGTTATAAAACATCACAACAAAATAGGCCAAACATCGACTGCCATAAACATCTAAGCCTTAAACAGATAAATGCAAAACTTGATCGAGTCACTCGTCTTGAACTCCATAATCAATTGAAGATACGCAAGGAACAACTAAACTTACTAACTCATTTTAATTTCTGAATTATTCTTTTACAAAATAGTTGGCAGAGGTTTGATTCGAACCCAACGCCTGGTGTCTAAAACCAGCACCTTATCACTTCATACCTCCTATATGGTAACTGCATACCAACGATTTTAACTTTTAAGTCGAAAACTCGTCATAAGGTGAAAAAAATTCGTTCAACTAAAAGAATAACTGAAACGTATTAGAGATGGATTTAAACCAGTCTAGCAATTTAATTACTTTCCTCTGAGAATTACCAGTAGTTAGAATTCGAACCCATGTCTCCGAAGGGGCTGGAGCTTTGAAAGTATCTTGTTATCAGCGGATTTGTTTCCTTCATGTCAAAGAAATATCATAAAAGTCTTTTTACTAAGAAAGGAAAAGTTTTGCAGCGGTGGGATTTGAAACCACGCCTCCGAAGAAACTAGTGCCTAAAACCAGCGCCTTAGATTACTCGGTCACGCCACCTTGTTTTCGTTACGATCGCCGCGGAACTGATGAAAAAAATTCAAGCAACAGCGTTTCTTATCAAAGTTTAACTAATTTAAACTGGTAGTACTTTAAGACCTTTTGGACCCTTTTTTAGAACTTCACAACAACATAGGTGAAGAATGGGTTGCTAAAAAACAAAGATTTAAATAGATAATTCTAGAATTTGACTGAGTCACCTTTATTAAATTAAATAATCAACTAGATGTACACAAGAAACAATGTCAAAATCAAGAACACATTTGACAGTGGTAGGATTTGAACCCACGTCTCCGAAGGGACTGGTGCCTAAAACCAGCGCCTTAAGACCGCTCGGCCACGCTATCTTCTTATCGCTACAATCACTTTATATCTACGGTACCGATTAAGATAATCCACTCATAAATATATTATTAAACATTGAACTGTTTGTAGTAAGATCAGTAAGACTTAAATTGCTTTATTCACACCTTCTGGTGTTCTGCAAGCATTACAACAAAAAGTGGAAAAATGGCTTCATGAAGAATAAAAGATAGTCCTAGTAGCGATGTGACTGAAACTCAGGCCTCCAAAGGGCTTAGCGCTTGGACAATGCCACCTTGCTATTAGTTAATGTATCTCTTTCATCTACAAGACATATAACAAACTGTCTTTAATAGAGCAAAAAGAGTGGCAGCGGTAGGATTCGAACCTACTGGTGCCTTAAAGCAGCGCCTTAGAACGCTTGGTCACGCAACTTCCCAACACTTCACATACCCTGTGTGTTTAATGCATAGCAACTGTCATAAAAAGTGTTGATTTAGCAACTATTCAACATGATAAAAATTTGGCAGCGGTGGGATTCGAACCCACGCCTCCGAAGAGACTGGTGCCTTAAACCAGCGCCTTAGACCGCTCGGCCACGCTACCTTCCATCACTTCGCCTACCTTCCATGTTTACTGCATGGCAACTGTCATAAAAAGTGTTCATTTGACAATTATCTGGCATGATAAAAATTTGGCAGCGGTGGGATTCAAACCCACGCCTCCGAAGAGACTGGTGCCTTAAACCAGCGGCGCCTTAGACTGCTCGGCCCGCTACCTTCCATCACTTCGCATACCTTCCATGTTTACTGCATGGCAACTGTCATAAAAAGTGTTCATTTGACAATTATCTGGCATGATAAAAATTTGGCAGCGGTGGGATTCGAACCCACGCCTCCGAAGAGACTGGTGCCTTAAACCAGCGCCTTAGACCGCTCGGCCACGCTACCTTGATTACATATGTTATTCCATCCTAAACAGACTTAATTCTATAATTATTAGTGAAAAATTGAAAAGGACTCAATAAAAGCAAACGAATAAATTTCTTCGATCCAGATATATGCGTTATTATATTATCATTGCCTAAAAACAAGAATCAGTAGAATCTTTGCTAGAAAATATTTTTAGTTCAATACTCTTGTAGTACGAGCCTGGGATCATGAAGAGTCTGGATTTGGGATCAAATCCCACCGGACCATATAACCTAGTAGTTGTTGCGTAAATTTAAAAGAAATGGTATAAAGTTCTTCAAACAGACTGAATGGAAAAGATGCTTGTATTTATCGTAAACACGGTGTAACAACACTGTATGTCGAGTTGATTTATTAGCCCAATATTTTAACAAATTTATACTGAAGGAAGCATGCAAGGATAGTTTTCACTTAACAGAAGACAAAAAGAAAGCACGTGACAAAATATTGCCATCACCTTATCACTAAACAATGTAATATCTCTATTGACTAATTCTCTCTAACTAACCAACAGCTGCTATCAAATCACGCCACATTATTGGCGTCATTTAGTGTATTGCATAATAATCTATCTTGTAGAACTCGGATCAATTTCAGAAGTAATTATGTATAATTGGTAGTATATTTACACAATACTTCCAATTTAATATTTTCACTCAACATTTTTTAATTTTGCGGAATTTTAAATAAATCATTTACATATAATTTTGTACAATTTTGAATATGTAATAATTACAATATTTTAATACATTAAAAAAAGTTGGCAGCGGTGGGATTCGAACCCACGCCTCCGAAGAGACTGGTGCCTTAAACCAGCGCCTTAGACCGCTCGGCCACGCTACCTCGTTAGAGGCGCGCTACCGTATACAGTTCTCTGAGATAGTATTTGATCTATTTTATTTCTATAAATATTATGTAAGTATCTATTATACTGAAAAGTCGATTTATCAACAATAATGAGAACTGAAACGATTTCTTCTAAACAATTTGTCGGATTCAATACATCTTTTATAATAGTTAAATTATACAAACTATTATTAGAGGAAATTGCTGTGGTTAAAAATCAAGATTAAATTAAAGTTTTGAATTATTGTGCTTTTACTTTAAAGAAGAATAAGCAATTAATTCAGTAAAGATTAATACAGAATACAAAACGAAACGCCAATTCTATTTTTAAAGTCATCTCTGTAGTAGACTTGCTAGTGCTACTGTAAGCATAACAGCACTAATTTTATATTAAAGCACGTGGAAATTTCATTTTTCTGCATTTGTCTACAGAACAAGTGGCGTTCATGAATAAAATTTGGACTTTAAAAAATAAATTGTTTAAGAAAAATCAACATAAATAACATTTAAACCATACCAGACATATTAATTTACATTAACCGCTTTAAACCTGTCTGGCAGAGAATTTAACAGTAAAATTGTGCAATATTCTACGAATTTACATCTGCATAATTAAACAAATCCAAATTAACAACTTGACTTCCAGACATACACAGACAGAAGAGAAAAAGTTTTCGTCCGATGTGAAGTTTGCAAATACCACTACAGTTTATTTACTTACCAATTCATTTCATAATCACAAGATACTATACAGTAGGTACTACTTGTTGGTCTTGTTGATTATTGAAACTACGTTAATAAGAGATGGCAACAATCAATGTAATAACTATTAATACAATTAGTAAATACGTACTGTCTGTACAATTTACAGGTTTTCTTCAGTTTTGTTTTTATCGACAGATTACATATTATTTAAAAAATGATTGTTTTCATTTTCTTTCGATGTACTTTAGATTAATGTTGTTTTAGATATTTTAACGTATGATTAATAAGAAATGCATGCTCTCTGATGTACTAGAAAATTGAATCTGTGGTTTTATTTTACATTTACATATAGTCTTACACCAATTATCTAACTTGATTTAGATTTTCCTTACTAATAATCGTAATTAATGTCCATTTCTAAAGTTATTCCTCAAAATAAAATTTAACAATTGATTAAAGAAATATTCTCTAAAATCGTTTGAATTTCTTTGATTAACAAATTAAATTAATGTTACAACAGCCTTCCGTAAGAATGTTTATGGTATTGCTGCCAAAGATCGGAAAGCTCAAAATCGTATGCTAGCCGTCCGCCATAGCAAAATCTTCTTTTTTCTACTTTCAGTCAGAAGAATCTTAATTCACATGTTGAGTTACTGTCTCTTGCTCTGCTCCATGTTGTACCTTAGCTATGATCTTCAAAACGTACGATACCATTGCTTAAGTTTTCTTGTGTTTCAGAAAGGTCAGTTCAGTTTTGAAACCGCGAACACACACTTAAATACGTATACGTTGCGAATTTACAAGACAGTCGACCTGTGTAATCTTCTTAGACATGTTAAAAGTTTTCAACAAAATTCGCCATCAGGGACTTCTCCACAAAATGCTGAATGTGAATATTGACTACGCATACATTCAATTCTGGTTATATCTTCCCTTGGAGAATGGACCTTTAGAATAAAGCTAACCGATTTCAAATCATCGTTGACACCAATAAGAATCAATATCTCCGTCCAGATGGATTTGCTCGTTCAATTCCCTGAAAGCTGAAATCCAAATATTCGAAGATGACTTGACTCGAAATTGACCTGATTCGAAAAAAAAGAGACTCTGGATCACCGAACCAGCTAGTATTCTCATCTCACTCACCCAAACCAGCAGCAACCAGCAGCCTAAAGAAGAAGAAACCAGTTCCAGCAGCAGCATCGAGTCCTAGCAGCAGCAAGTGATCATAAATTGGCTCAGCCAACCAAGCAGCATTCTAGCTTCAGCTCTAGCAGCAGCCGCCAGCTCCAGTAGCAGCACCTAGCTCTACCAGCAGCACCACTTTGAATATCGTCGAATCGACGCAAATTCTCCCTCAACCTGAACCTCTGCTCCTTAGAAACCTGTTTCGATCCGATAACCATACGAGAGTTTTCATCTTACTGATCTCACTAAATACAGTTTAATTTCTAATAATATACTTATGAATCGATTACCTTAATCAGTACCGTAGATACAAGGTGATTGTAGCGATAATAAGGTAGCGTGGCCGAGCGGTCTAAGGCGCTGGTTTTAGGCACCAGTCTCCTCGGAGGCGTGGGTTCAAATCCCACCGCTGCCAAACACTTTCTCTTTTATTAAAAAGACGTTTATAATATTTCTTGTATATGAAGGAAATAAATCGACTGATAACAAGCTGATACTTCCGAAGTACCAGCCTCTTTTGGGGCATGAATGCAAACATCATAGCCGCTAGTACTTTTGAATGTAAAGCAGTAAAATGTGAGACTAGTTCAAATCTTTCATACAATGTTTCAATATTACTTTTTTGGTTTAACTGTCTTTTCATCTTATGACGTGTTTTCGACTTGACAGCATTCTATTTTAATTGGATCCCGTTAAACAGTACCGCAGATATAAAGCTATTGCAGTGATTATAAGGTAGCGTGGCCGAGTGGTCTAAGGCGCTGGTTTTAGGCACCAGTCTCTTCGGAGGCGTGGGTTCAAATCCCACCGCTGCCAATTGTTTTTCACTAAAAACACGTTTGTCATCATTCTTTTACATGCACGAGATAAAGCTACGAATATCAAGGTAACATTGTTAAAGCACCAATCTCTTTGTAAATGAGATTCAATTTCATTGCTGCTATAGTAGTTATCGAATAAGTAATAACTTTACTTATTAGATTAATTATTAAATCATTGGGTTTCAATTTTTACTTTTGTTTCGTTCTATGACGCGTTTTAGACTTCACTTTAAGTCTTTTTGCAGACAATAACCATATAAGATAAAGGAAGTGATCATTGGTAGCGTGGCCGAGCGGTCTAAGGCGCTGGTTTAAGGCACCAGTCTCTTCGGAGGCGTGGGTTCGAATCCCACCGCTGCCAACTATTTTTTAAAGAACAATTTACAAATCATTTGAATACAGAGAACGTATAAGCATTTCTTCAGGACACCTATTGTTTGTATTTGTGATGTTGTAAACTTTTCAGAAACTAAAACAATCTGAAGACAACATTCTATTTTGATTGGATTCGCTTAATCAGTATCGCGATACCAAGCGATTGAAATGATAACAAGGTAGCGTGGTCGAGCAGTCTAAGGCGCTGGCTTTAGGCACCAGTCTCTTGGAGGCGTGAGTTTAAATCCCACCCCTGCCAAACTCTCTTTTGTTTATTAAAAAGACTTCTACAATGTTTCTTCTATGTGTAGGATACAAATCGGATGATTAGAAGGTGATACTTCCAAAATTCCAGTCCATTCAGAGGTATGAGCTCCATAGCTGCTGTTAATGTTCCGAGTAAAGTCGTTAAATTGCTAAACTAGTTGCAATCTACATAATTAATAAAATGTTTCAATTGTTCTTTTAGTTAGTTACTGATACTTTTTCTCCTTGTGACGAGTTTTGAAGGTTAAAATCCTTGGTATTCAGCAACTACATAGCAGGTATGAACTGATAGACGTGTCAAATGAACACCTTTTATGACAGTCGCTGTGCAATAAACATAGAAGGTATGTGAATAATCCAGAAATTAAAATGATCTAATAAGTTTAGTTGTTTCTTGAGTAAATCCAATTGATGATGTAATTCAGGTAACTCGCTGGTTTAAGGTACCAGTCTCTTCGGAGGCGTGGATTCAAATCCCACCTCTTCCAAATGTGTTCTTTTTTATCAAAAAAACGTTTGCGATAATTCTCTTATAAGCATGAGATAATTAAATCGATTGGTAGGAAAGTAACATATGTATATAAAATCCTCTGTTTTATTTCAAACTAACAAACGAAGACAGATCCTACAAATAAAATAAAAGAATCTAAAAGAAAATAATAAGCAAAAAGAAAAAGGAAAATAATAAAATAAAAACAAATAAAAGGGCCAAATAAATAACTATAGAAAAGGAACAAAATAAAGAAATTCTAAAATAAATAATAAGAGACTTAAGTTATGGAAAGTTAGTCAGCCAACTTAAAACAGTAAAGAATCAGCAAAGCTCCGCCACTGTTCCTGAGCTATCCCGCTTGATCCACGACGCCGTCGATGTCAGCGACGTCTACCACTTCGTGATTGGACAGGACGAATGCTAGATATAGAACTTGCGTGTTAGTACATGCTATTTTGATCAATATGAACAATCTATAGCTTCTGTTGAACATTCGCTCAAAAATCTGTTCATAAAGCATCAGAGTATTTCAGTCGAATCTGTTTGTCCAATAACTATCGACGCTATCGTAAGTAAACACATTCGTTTGCAGATACCCTTTCTGAAGCTTAATTCCATTAAACTATTGTAAGCTACATTCAAAAATGTTAACATTACTTCGACCTTCATCTAAAGAAGAAAGATCAAAAGTAAAACATGTCGTTTTATATTTGGTTAAGAGTTGAATATGTAGGTAGTTATAATTTTTTATTGTGAACTTTGGTGGTGGTGGGATTTTTATGTTTTGGCGGACGTACAAACGATCGCAGTGATGGTTGTGTATTTCAGTGGCCACCCTATCCAGAATGTGAAGTTGTGAGACGTGGTGTGAGCAGCTAACTGGTGTCCAAGGTCGTCGCGAGGAGCGCAGCGTGGTAATGGCAGATCGTACGTCATGAAAGTGTTTGTCGGGGGTCTTGGCGTGCCAATTAAAATGCTATTTGTCGGCACGGCTGGCGATAGAGGCTGTGAAGTTGGCTATAACGAATCAAAGATGTAGGTACCTAAGGTGATTAAGGCGAAGTTCAGACGTGGCACCCGCGACAAGGAAATTCCCCAGGGCAAAGACTCATGTCGGGCAGCACAATGGAAGGTGGAGTTGCTGAGCTCTGATGCCTAGAGTTTGCCCTATGCCATCGAATACAAGAAAAAATCGTGTTTGTAGGAAAGGTAAGTACAATAGCCATATAGTATAAAAATCCTGATGTGCCTAAAATTTACTTATCAATCAGTAACGCATCTTTAGGGCCCTCGTGATCTTCAACGTTAACAGAATTCTCGGCTTAATCCTTTGCAATTTTAACGTTTAGGGATTTAGTGCAGGAATTCGGAAATGTTCATGAAATTTCAGCAGATGCCCAGCAATCTCTAACATCTACTTATGGTCCTGCTTTATTTGGTTTTCAGATACTTGACAGAAGACTGAAAATATTCCTTAGCTTATTAAGAGCTTCTCGTACTATAAACAATCAAAAGCATAATCTCTGCATAAACGTGAGAGGTGTTATATTGCTGAAGGCAGCATCAAAAATGTTATCTATCTGTATAATTACGTACGATGTAGATCAGCTCTAAGAAAGACAATAAAGCTGAAGATACCCAGTTCTAAAGAGTAAAAACTTTGCAAGAGTTCTACACCTTTAGATGTTGCAAAAAATTCTTCATATAATAACTTGAGACTGATTAAGCTTAGCCAATCAAAATTTGAAACGAAACTTCACACTTTATTGTAGAAGAAGACAGTAAAGATAATGACAAACAATGAAATATCATAATTGGGTGGAGGAAAATTACAACACGATATTTATTTTCTAGTCAGATTCCAGTTTTCTAATTTAAATTGATTTTCCTGAATAAAAAAAAGCAATTCGTTATCTTCCATTCCAAAAGAAAATGTACATACGCTAATAAATAACAAAAGATAAAAAACAGAAGCAAAAAATTAGAAATGCGAAACAAAAGAATGTTTACATCTTGAAACAATCCTACCTATTACCATCGATTTCTTGACATGTGAATGTTAGTAGCTGTTGAAGACGCTCGATGTACTGACTCGCGTTTTAACTTCTTCGGCATATCCTCCGTCCTCTCGTCTTATAGGGAGCTCGGAAGACTGCTCTGCACGAGGACAACGAACCCGCCCAAAAATAGAAGTGGGAGTTTAAAAAAGAAAAACTCAAATTAGTATATGTAGTCAGTGGGTTAGTGGACCATGCTCGTCTATTGTACATTTCCATACGTCTTTTTAAGCGCATCTTCCTCATGCGAAGAGGATACTTGGTAAGTTCTGCTCGCTCTCAAAGATTCTTTCAGAAAGGTTGGTACCACTCTGTACCGGCACTATTGGTTCCGTGTAACGCATATTAAAAAAAGAAAAATGTCATAAATAACAATTTTTTTGTGTTTCTCTTTTTTTATGTTTTTTAATTTAAAAAGTTAAAAATCCGTCATTTTCAGAAGAGCTTCTAAATGTTTTCTTTCGAAGGGATTTTCTTGTACGCAAGATTTAATACGCCGCAGTTAATATGTTTATTATATTTATAGAATTTTTTTGCAATATTTTCATAATATTTCGTCAGAAAGAAATATAAATAAATAAAACCGGTTCTTCATTTTTGTTTGAAGCAGTGATAAATTTAGATTTTCTTCCAAGGCTAACATCAGATGTGCAATATTTCATGAGAAAAATTTGCAAAATGAACGCATTTTAGTATGGATACATTCAAAGTGGAAGTTTTGACAAACGCAGTCAATTTAGAATAATTATGCGCTATTTAAGAAATGATGAAATGCAAAGTATTTCTCTCAAAGTTTGCAGAAGCATTTTGTATGAGAGGCTCAAAGAGGGTAATAAAAAGACACACAGAAATATTGTTGCCATTACTTTTTATTAAAATTAAATATCTACGAAGTATCTACGAAATCTTTCAAACCTGAAAATTAGCCGTACAAACATTACGTACTACGTCTAATAAATAACACAAATTATGAGATTTTTATGTGTAAAACTTTGCGTTCATTAATTACAGTAGTACCAGATTACATGAGTCATCAAATTATCGGCCATGACAGCAGTAATTTCATGAAGAAGCAGGACAATTGTTAGCTAACATACAATAGTTCGGCTCTACCCTCTAATAATCGCCCAATCAGATAAATTAAGAAAAGAATTAAAAGGAAATACAAAATTAAGAAAAGCTAAAAGTAATAGTAATCAATTTCGTTGACCCTGTGAAGTATAATTTTAAAGTTATTTTCTTGGTTCAACAATAAAAACTTTAATCAGTTACTTTGATCTTTAAAGATTTTATACCATGCTTTCTAAGATTCTTTTTCTCAGCGACGTAGTAATTAAAAAAGCATGCTACTGCCTTCTAGATTTAAAGTAACGAGTTCCATAACGCATATATTTAAAAAGTCCTTTATGAATTGAAACATTTATTATCATTCAATTGGATTTGAAGAAGATAGCGATTCCGCTAACCCTAGCACGTACATAGGTGCTCAAGTTTTGGTAAAAGGTTGAAAGTGACTTTGTAGCGCCCAAAAGTTCGAACTGTATTGTCAACCTTTAGATGAATGAATTGCCTAACAAATCTCAGGTCTCTACTGCTTGAAAACAGTGAAAACTGCACAGCTTATCTTGTTTTATACTCAAATTATAGACAAAAATGATTAGCCATTGATACCAGAATTAGTTTCTAAATTGAACACAAATTTCAAACACAGTAATGTCTGCTTATAACGAACCTCATCAAGCATCAAACAAAACCGTAAATTAAAATATACGAAGTATTCGATTTAAAAAAATAAAAATAGGAACGAACTAAGTTAGACTTGGCGAGATCTTGAGAACGCGTCCAGTTGCATCTTTATCCCAGATATGCCTATGTTATTTTTAATGTCTTTTTCTTTGTCAAACGTCTTCAAAATGCACAAATAACTGCTAGAATTTTTTTCAAAAAATTATGTAAAACCATCGATCCTATATATAGGACGCCAGGAACGTAAGGGTCTGTCATGAGTGACTTATATTGATATTGCTGGTGATACATAACAAAGCACTTCACGTGTAAACCTTTATCACACTTTTGACATCTAGTAATTGTCTTCTGATGGCAATTTGAGCATACGGTTTGTTTAACTTGGAGAATAGCGTAGTGGTCCATTCTGTCAAACCTCACATTTCCTTCATTTGCAGATGGTCTTCCTTTTGAATATGAAAACTGCATCTTATGTTGAATCAAAGGTGTGGTAGCCACAGACCACCGAAATTTCAATTGATCACAGTTTCCTCCAAATTCTCTGTGCAGTTGCCAACCGTTGTGTATAGCCATGTCAATGCAGTGACAAATAATAGGGAAGTACCATTTCTTGCCGCGTATGCTAATTCTATGTTACCTGTTACCATTGTATAAATGTACAACATGAGGTTGCTCTACCTAAAAAACAAGTAATCAATTGTGTAAGATAACCGCTAATTCATAAAACTTGTGTCTTCGGTTGGGAATGAAAGAAAAAGATAAAAAATCTATATGTGTGTTTGGAATGTAACAAATTGTCTTTCCTTATCTGTCATGATCAACCGAGAACACAAATTTTATGGATCACTCTATAAAATGTATTTTCCTTATAATGCTTCAAAACACACCTGTATGGTTTTTTCTCCCTTTGAGAATATAGTTTAACAGTATGGAGGAGATGTATTCCAGCAGAGTTAGATAGCAATGAAACGACACTATTATCATTCCATTTCAAGACTGAGACATTTTGATCCACTATTTTCGAGACATCAAATGTACCCCTTTTTTCTTTCTTCAAAGCCTTGCTATCTAATAGGTTGTTTCCTGGCAATCGATTCTTTCTCACAGTACCAGTTGCAGAATAGCCTTTTTCATCAAGTTTCTCGGTAAGTGAAATACTGGTAAACAAGTTCTCAAAGAATAAGTGAAATTTTTTGTCAGTCCGTTTCTCTTGCAGTTTACTTGCATATTCTAGAACAACGACAGCACCAACTCCAAATTCAGAAAATGATGGATTAGTAATTGTCGAAAAGCCTTGGTAGGGTTCGAACCAGTTGATGTAACCTAATTTTGTGGCACCCATCCACAATTTATAACCATATCTTATTGCTTTGCCATGAATGTATTGTTTACACCCATGGCGACCAAAATAAGGTACCATAGTTTCATCTACGCTATGATTTTTTTCGTATAGGGCTTTATCTCTGAACTTTTCGTTTAGGTATCCCAACATCGGTCGAACTTTTGCAAATTTGTCGAATTGATTTAAGTTGTTGTCAGCAAGATGGAAATTCGATAGGATATATTCAAATTTGTCTCTGCTTATAGCTTCAATGACCATGTCTCTTTCTGTTTCACAATGCAATCTACGCCTAGAAACACCAACATAGCCACTAAGTATTAAAACCCCTAAAAATGCTTTGATTTCACTCATAGTGATTTTGTGGTTACGTTTTTTTTTTTG
>VTPC01004730.1:0-23124 GCA_011009095.1 Ignelater luminosus
AACTAAGGGATGAAATTACTGCCATTAAAAATGAAAATCAAGTCGATCGTGTGAAACCGACTTACGCCGAGGTCTTTAAACACGCCGCAGATGGTAAACAAGCATCGAGTTTTATTGCGGAAATTTCTAGCAGTAATACGGATAGTCGCAAAACAAGGAGGAACATTCAAGATCAAGCAAATCATGCAGTAATAGTAAAACCTAAAGAACCATCACCAAACCGAGACGTAAACAAAACAAAAGAAGACGTTAAAAAATGCATAAAGCCGAAGGAACTGGGGATTGCAATAGCAAAAACAAATGTAACGAAAAATGGAGGATTCCTGATAAGATGTGAAAATGAAAATGACAGTGAAAAAATTCTGGAAGAAATTAAAAAGAAATTAGGTTCTCAATATGACGTAAATAAACCTACTATGATTTTACCTAAAATTAAAATGGTAGGCTTACAAGAGATGGTCAATGAAGGTGATTTGATAAATTGCATTAAAAATCAAAATGATACAATAGACAAGAACGCTCACATTAAACTTGTAACGTTAAAGAAATTAATAAATATGTACACGGCAATAATTGAATGTGACGGTAACAGCTACAAAAATATATTAGAAAAAGGATATCTATACATAGGGTATTCCGCATGCTCGGTGTTTGAACACATTAATCTTTTGCGTTGTTATAGGTGTATCGGTTTTCACCGTACACAAACCAGTTGCAATAAACATCCAATTTGTTTTCAATGCAGTAAAGATAAACATATGGCGTATAACTGTGACAATGTTAACAGTAAACACTGTCCTAATTGCATTGAATTTAACACCACGTATGGGTTAAAATTGAGTACTGAGCACGGGCCGTTTGACAGAAGTTGTCACGTCTATCAAAGAAAATTAGAAACAGAAAGAAAAAAAATTCAGTACGTTTCCGTATAGCAACCACAGTTACCTCAGTCAAACTCAAAATCGAGGAATATTGAGGTACTCCAAATTTATTATCAAAACGTAAGAGGCTTACGTACAAAATCGTCACAATTTAAAATAAACGTGATGTGCAGCAGTTATGTCATAATTATTCTCGCCGAAACAGGTTTAAACAACCAATATTATGATAGTGAATACTTTGATAACCGCTATATTGTTTTTAGATGCGACAGAGACTATAATTCTTTCCAGTGTGAAAGAGGAGGAGGAGTTCTAATTGCCTCGAGAAAAAAATATGCACCAGTTTTAATTGACAAAGAATCGAACGGAGTATTTGATTATATATGTGCCTCCATTACAAACAATAGGCGCAGCTACGTCTTAGTTGGATTATATATAAAACCTCGTTCAACGGAAGTAAATTATGAAGCTCTCCTTATGAAGCTTAACATAGAGAAACAACTGCTAGAAGGCAAGGAGGTGATAATTTCTGGAGATTTCAATCTAAGAAGCTTTATAAACGACTGTAGTACGGATGACAGAAAGGTTTTACTACTTATGGATTTTATAATAACACATAATCTCACTCAATATAATAGAATCCTAAATGAAGATTCTGTTCTTTTAGATCTTTGTCTGTCCTCTTGTCCAATAGAAATAACTCGATGGCCCGATTACACCAGAAGATAAACGATTTCATCCATCTTTAAAAATTTCACTCCTTGATAATATATAAAGAATATGAAACTTGAAAAACTTGAAAAATTAGATTTTAAAAAGGCAGATTACAATGGATTATGCTGTACCTTAAGAGACATTGAATGGCAATCAGTAATTGTGGAAGGTAATATAAACCGAACTATTGAAATGTTTTACCAGAAAATTAATAAAGTAATTCTAGATTTTGTTCCAAGGAAGGTGATCTATCAAAGTAGATATCCATCCTGGTTTACTCTGGAGATTAAAAAGAAGATCCGAGAGAAGAAACACCTCCACAGGAAAATAAAAGCGCATAATTTGCAATGTGAAGATCTAAGGAAAAATCTTAGAAAAATATCTACGGAGTTAAAAGCATTAATTAATGATGCTTTTACAACAAATTGCATTTAAACTCCAAAATTTGCATAATTATCTAAAGGAACAGAAAGGTAACAGTAGAATACCACTCGAAATGAGCTACCATAATAATAAATACTGTTTTAGTACGAAAATCGTGGAAGCATTTGCTACGTACTTTAAATCTGTGTACAAGCAAAGCCAGAATAACAGCAAGAACTTCTCTAATGTAGACTATAAACTGGATCTTTTTAACTTCAATTTGGTAGATGAAGAAGATGTAAAAAAGCAATTAGCACATTGAAACCTAAATCATCTGCAGGTCCTGATAACATACCATGTTTCATCATAAAAGGTTGTTCCGATATTCTCAAATATCGACTGATGAAGATTATTAAATGGCTATAGTGGACGGAGAATTCCCGAGCATGTGGAAGCTAACAAAAGTAATACCCATACATAAAAATGGTGATATTTCCAGTATCTGTAATTATCGTCCTATTTCAGTTATATCAGTAATGGCAAAAATCTTTGAAAGAATGCTATTCAATCAAATGTACAGTCACATCGAAAATTCAATATCAATATACCAACATGGCTTTGTGAAGAAACGGAGCACAGTTACCAATCTAGCAATATTTTCAGAATATGTATTATCCAACAGCTCAGGAGGAGGGCAAGTTTTTAGTGCATACATGGACATAAGTAAGGCATTTGATTTTGTCTCATTTGACATATTAATAAATAAGTTGCATGCATTTGGTCTTAGTTCAAACTCAATAAAACTTATACGGTGTTATTTGTGTAACAGAAACAATTATGTGTCACTAAACGGTACGTCATGCTCCATATATGTTCCAACTTCGGGAGTACCGCAAGGTTCGTGTCTAGGACCACTTCTCTTCAATATGTTCATAAATGACTTGCCTAGTGCAGTGAGTAAATCGCAGTGTTTGCTTTACGCTGTTGATTTCAAAATATTTAGGGCTGTGAATAATGTAATGGACTGTGTAAGACTACAAGAAGACATCAGCAGTGCTGTAAGATGGTTTCAAGACAACGATCTCGAACTAAATATAAATAAATGCTGTATAGTAAACTACAGTACAGCAAAAACAAAAGTTCAATACAGCTTTTTGATCAACAATGTACCAATTGTTCACAAAGATCAAATAAAGGATCTAGGAGTAATATTTACTAGTAAGTTCACATTTGAAACGCATATAAACGAAATAGTTGCAAAAAGCTATAAGAATCTTTACTTTCTCATAAGAAATACTACCAATTTTACAAACAGTAAGCTTCTGTGTAATCTGTTCTACATTTACGTAAGGTCATCGCTTGAAAATGCAGTAATGATTTGGAGTCCAACGTCTTATACAGCCATAGGCAAAATAGGGTTCAGAAAGTATTTGCAAGATGGCTTTACAAAAAAAACACAGGAATCTACCCAAAATATCCTATTAAAATTTCTTATTTGAACCAATTGCAACGGATTGGGGAAAGCCATAACCGTAGTGTTATAACACTAGCAAAAAGAAGAGAGATAAATCTGGGGTTGTTTGTTTACAAATTATTAAATAATCAGATTGATGCTCCCCAGTTACTGGAGATTATTAGAATCAAGGTACCGAATATGCGACTAAGACACACTCACAGGAATCTTTTGTTCTCCGTACCAACTTGTATTACGCCTTTTAATGTGGCTCTAATTACAGCAAATAAATTATTTGTGAATTATGATATTTATTCTGATACATGTAAAGCAATTATAAAAAAATTATATCTGTGATAGTACACTCTAGAGCATGAATATTAAGTATATTCTTAGTTTAATTATTATTTATATTCATAGTTTAGTATTATCCAAGTACATGTAAAGGGCTTATGCCGTTTGTATTTTGGAGTTAATTAACCTATGTTATTATTATTACTATTAACCACTGATTCTGGAGAACAAATGATGACGATTAATCGAAAAAAAGTTAGGTAAAAAGTTTCTCGTTTTTGAGTTATAAGCTCATAAATCCTCAAAAGTCTTAATATGCATTTTAAGCATGTTTTTACGATTTTTTAAAAATCTGGAAGAAACTGTGAAAAAAGTGAACTTTTTCGCATGAAATGTTAATTAAAGAAACAAAGACCACACTTGTCTTCCTGGCGTTTTGATTTTAGGAATTAGGATTAAAAAACTGATAAAATGACGTAAATTTCAAGTGGTTAGGATTGGGTACAATAAGTGGCATTTTCCGTTTACGGTTTTTCGTGTTTTACATGGAACCGCCCAAGTCTAGCCGTTCTGGCGTTTTCACCAAAGTACTTGTATTTCGTCACTTTACGAAAATTTATAAACGCCAGATAGTTAGGATTCGTGAAAAAACTAGACTTTTTCATAATTTCCACTACGAGCGCATGCCCACACCTAGCTAGTTGAAATTTTCACCAGAGTACCTAGATACCTTTTTGCGAAGATGTGTAACAACGCCAGAAAGTTAGGATTCAGGTTTTCTTTTTCTGTCAGTGGCTCTTGTACTGTAAGAATATATAAACAAGAGTACTACCCTCCAACTCTTAGTTGATAGTCACTGGCCGGCGTTTGAATTTTCAAACAAAGGATTTTTGAAGAGTTGGGCTACTTGTCAATTTCTATACGCTGCAGCGCTGGTATCATCAAAATAATAATAAATTATTTAGTGTATTGTTATTTAATAAAAAATACATGTTCAAATCTTATTATTGACTCGTTATCTTCGTTACTACTCATCAAATATTATTACAACAATTTTACAAAGAATTTAAAATTTAGTACAATACAATTTTCCTACTCTAGTATATTCGACGTGTTAACTTGTGTTCGCTTATGGCAAAATGCTTGCTGTGGTGGGAAACCTCGTAGAATCGGGGTTGCTCCTTTTCTTTTCTTGCTCATTCACTTCGAAATTAATCTGTCAGTATCCTGCTGGTGTCTAGTCGGTTATGAGAATTAAGGCCTGTTAGCTTAATTTAGTGTTAGCCTTCGAAAAGGACAACACCACTATAGTTATCCAGGTACTTAATTTCTTTGCCAACTTTTGGACTACCTAACAATTTTTTCTATTTATTAAGAAAAACTACTGATGTCTTCTTCGTCGTCGCCTTCTTTCCTGGAAGGTCTTCTTTCTTGATTCGAGGTGTATTGACTACACCCGCTTTTTCTTTAATTATTATTGCAGTTGTTTCTGTCTCTTCTTTTGTTTAGTTATTCTTGTTACCGCATTTAATTATTATTATTCATGCGTCACAGCACTGCGCCAGTTATTGTACGTAGCCCCAGGAATTTTTTCTTAAAAACAAAACAATAATTTTATATTAACTTTATTAGATTTGGATTACGTTAACTTTAATTCAATCCTGGAAAAACTCGTATAAGACTACCTAACATTAACATTATTATATTAGAGTGATTGACTAATAAAACTAACTTACATCTATTTATGCCTTTTACTTATCTTTACTTTATTCGAGGTCTGTTTTGATAAAATGTAATTTGAGATAGTTTTCATTGGTTATCAGTAGAGTTCGGATTTATAAGCATTAAAAAAATTGATATAAGTACTTTAAAAAGCATAAAATTTAGTTAAAATAAGCACAAAAATAGCATAAAATTTCAAAATATGCTTATGGAAGTTAAAAATACAAGTACATATTACAAATACTTTGCTTATACAAAAAATTCAAACAAATAATTTAAAGTAAATACTTAAGAAAATAAACATTTTATAATAAAACAGTCTCTTCATCATCAAAACAACTAACAATTAGAAACTTCTCTATATTTCCAATTAATAGATTTCTACGTCTTCACTTAGAATATTTTTATATTTGGAAAAACTCCTGTCGACTTCTACACTCGTTATTGGGGCATATTTAAATTTAGAAATAATATTGGGTGATATACCTATAGGGGATGATACATTTTCACCACTTAAAATCTTACCAATTTTGCTTACTGTCTGGAATCCCTCATTTGTTGAAAACATTTTAGTATTTTTTTGTTTAATGACGTCACCGATATTTTCTGGTACGGCGTTTATAGATGTTTTAAAATTATTTACTAACTGCAACACTTTGTTTCATGGCATCTCCTGCTCTTCCAGTCCTGTCATTATCCGGCTCATAAAACATAAATTCGCCTTTAAAAACGTTAAATTGCATTTTAATTCCTCCTTTTTTAAAACAGTTTGGCATTTTCCAATAGCTCCACTATTCTTATCTGTTAGGTCGAAAACGGCAGTTTTAAAATTTTCATAATAAGTAACATAACAAACAGCAGCATCTAGCCAAGTACCCCAACGGGTTAATACCGGTTCTGGAGGTAGTGGGGTATTTGGGAATTTTTTTTAAAAATATTGCACTCTTAACGGGATTTTAACAAAAATCATTTTTAAATATTTGATAAGGTCCTTTATTAATGGAAACTGCAGTCTTACGGTTTCTGCAATTCTGTTTATACATGAATCAGATTTTCGTAAAATATTTTTATGTTACATTAATAATATTTTCTCTGTTGGTAAAGCTTCGGGTAAAAAAAAGCTACTAACAAATCTTGAACAAATTTAGATATATTGTTGCTGTTGGTCTTTGCTAATTCTTTTGTACTTATCAAAAATCATTTTGATAGAGTTCCTTCATTTAGCACTCCAATGATTAAATTAGCTATATATCGACCACAGAAATCAGTAGTTTCGTCTACGATGACCCAAATGTAATTATGTCCGATTATTTGTCTGATTTTTTTCAACGTTTTAGTATAAACTGAACTAACATAATTTTTACGAATGGTACTTTCATCTGGGATTGGTCGTTTACAATATTTTTCTAAGAAATTTTTAAATGAACTGTTTTGTAGTTTATTCGGAGGGATGTTTGACTTCAACATTAACACAAATCTAATTTAAATTGTCTATCCTCGTTGTAATTAGAAGTTGATGCTGGGGTTGATTCGATGGTTACTTGTGTATTGGTTTGAGCTTTGAGTTTCTTTAATTTTTCTTGATGTTGAGAAGTATTTATGTGTTATGTTATATTAAATTTTTTATTACTTAAAATCTGGATAATAAAAATTTATTTTGAATGTAGAAATTGTATAATCTTAAAAAACTTACAGTTTTAACGCAGGCTAGGCAAAATAAGGTCTTATTTGCATTTTTTAAATCTGGATGGCCTTTAATCCATTTCTCCACACTAGTGTAGAACCCAAAACGAAACAGATTTTTTTTTCATAAATTTAAACGCTTGTAAAGGGTTTTCCAATAAGAGGTGTTATTTTGCTATTCAAAGAAAAGTGCCATTTTTTAATATAAATGATCGGATGTTTATTTCATTATAAAGAGGAAGGTATGCCGTTAATAGTGGAAAATAACATCAGGCAAATGACCACCACGACCACGCTTACAGGACAATATCCTTTTCATGAAATTTTCCATAACCAAATCGCAAAGTGGCTGCCCTATGTCCTCGATAGCCTCACGAATTCCATCTTTGAGGTCTTGAATCGACGCTGGGCTGTTGGGGTAGACCTTCTCTTTCACGTGGCCCCAAAGAAAGAAGTCGCAAGGTGTTAAATCACAAGATCTCGGTGGCCAATTGTGATCACCTCTTCGAGAGATAACACGGTCCGGAAACTTTTTCCGTAAAAGATCAATGGTTTCGTTGCTTGTGTGGCACGTAGCGCCGTCTTGTTGAAAGTAAACGTTGTCCAGATCAATACCATCCAATTCCGGCCATAAAAAATCGTTAATCATCTCTCGATAGCGCAATCCAGTCACCGTAACTGTTGCTCCAGCTTCATTTTCGAAAAAGTAAGGTCCAATGACTCCGCCGGACCATAAACCGCACCAAACAGTCACACGTTGAGGATAGAGAGACTTTTCAACAATAACTCTTGGATTTTCTGAGCCCCAGATCCGACAATTTTGCTTGTTGACGAAGCCACCGAGGTGGAAATGGGCCTCATCACTCAAGATGATTTTTCGATGGAATTCTGGATCATTTTCATGCATTTCAACGACCCAATCAGCAAAGACACGACGTTGTTGATGATCGGCCGGCTTGAGTTCTTGTGTTAACTGGACTTTATAAGCCTTAAGACCCAAATCTTTATGCAAAATACGGTGTAATGACGTTTGTGGAATGGCTAATTCCAAAGAACGACGAGGAATGGACAAACCTGGGTTTTCTTTAACACTTTCGGCTACAACAGCAATATTCTCGGCTGTTCTTGAGCGACGTGCACGGGTTTTATTCTTCACATCACTAACTTGTCCCAAGAGCTCGAATTTTTTCACCAATTTCTGTATTGCGGTCCGACAAGGTGCTTCACGGTGACCCAAAAATGTTCGAGTTTTACGAACCGTCTCTGCCAAATTCTCACCATTTTTATAGTGAATTTTAATAATTTCAATGCGTTGTTGAAGCGTGTATCGTTCCATATTTATTAATGGCGTAGTTTCTACTTGTCAAATGTCAAAAAATGATAGCTTCAAAAGTGACATCTACCGAAATAGCGGGCTATTCAAAATAACACCTCTTATTGGAAAATCCTTTATTTATTTCAAAGTTCCACAAAAACCACATGAATAAGGTAAAGCATAACATGCGTAGTAATAAATCTCACATGTACCTAAAGGGGCCCTTTTAAGCCGTGTGGATGCTTGCTCTACACCGGGGTCGGTCGACTTCACGCCTCATTGAGTTGCCGCTTAAGTGTGGGACCATATACAAACAAAGCCCCCTTTACAAAAAAGGTTGCATGCATTAATTTCTTACCAAATAGACACGTCACTGAAAAACTTACAGGAGTGCGAAGGATTTGCCAGCGGCGTCCCTCGTCGCGTCTAGAAGATCGTATCCTGGTGTTGTTGGCCGTCATCTTCAGTGCACCGCCTGGATCATGGTGACCTGTAAAAAGCACTTATCGTGCTGTGATGCCATCCAACTGACGCGTTGGACGACCAGGTGTTACCACCGTCATAGCACGCAACTCCCCGGAGACCGCTCCTCCTGTGGGATAACTGTGCAGGCACATACAGGGGTTCGAGCGCCCCTGCGGTCGCTGCCCGGGCGGTACCCAGCCCAGACCACTGGTAGGACTCACCTGTCCTCCAGGTCGAGGTAGACTACACGATCCCGCCCGATCGTGTATCTCCAAGCAGATAGCTAGCTATGCGGTTAATTTTAGCGATTGTACTAGTGCTTTTTCTACACTAATAACAACCCTTCAAACAACGAGCGCCCCCCATTCACTCTGGGGGACAGCGATACCAATTAGCGGCAATTACACACTGTAACGCCTTATTAACAACAACAACAACAACAACATCAATAACAATAATAATAATTAAACCAAAATAGCATATTCATTTACTTTAAATGGTCCCCACAAAAAACACATATAAAGGCAACTTTTACACTACGAATTCGCGTGAGGCCTCTTGCATTCGACGCACACCGACCCCGCACTACGACTAATCTCTTTTCCCTATTAGATTTCTAAGATTCGGGGTTTGTTTTATTTTTTTGTGCTTGCTTGTTGCAGCTGTGTGGGTGTGACCCCTTGGGATAAAGGAAACTCATGCGGTTTAGTAATTTATTACTTCGAGAATACCATTTTATATTTGACAAAGGCATAACAAATTCTCAACTTACATATTGCATCAGGGAAGGCGTAAGTGAAGTCCACACTAGATTTTACTTTTGGCATTTTTTAAAATTACTTTTATACAGGCACACCTATGCAAATAAACATAGTTAGCACGGTTTAACAAACAACAAACGACTGAAATAAAATGTGATATTTTTATTCAATCTTGCAGAGTTGCATAAAGCATTTCTTACAGTTTCAATTAAGATTCTTGCAATCATATCCGTAGTTGTAAAATAAGGTATCAGCAATTTTATTAAAATGAGCGAACATTAACTTTATCAGTGCCAGATATTTTACGACCTGTTTGTTTTTAGTAACAAATAATGTTTTTTCTAATTATTCGGCAGAAAAATTTAGAATAATTATTAAATAAGCATTAAAACTAAAATATGCATAAAAATTTAAAATATGCAAAAAAAACCATAAAAAAGATAATTCTAAAATGTGTATTTCGACAAGATTCGTGAAGATATATACAATTTTTGTTGCTGCTATAATTTTCTAACGTAAGCATAAAAGCTAGATATTCGGTCTCTAGTTATCAGTATTTCTCATGGAGGATATCTATAAACTTATAGGAAACTGACATACCCTCATTGCTTAGAAACCAGTCATGGTTGGTCTGAGGCTTCTTTTATTGAGCAAGCTTTATAAATGAACAAGTAAAAGAGAAAAATAGAGATAGGAGGCACTCTTCTTATTTAAATGATGCAGTTTTTGTCATTATTACAAATCATTTATAAATTATATAAATAACAGACAGAAATCGCGCAATATTGAAAAATAAACAGAAGGTAAAATTAAACATTTCATTAGATTACAAATCGTAAAGAACTCGAGTATGACGATTACCGATAAGAGTCGAGTTATCTTAATTATTGGTTTTCATTAGTAACCAGATGCAGGAAATATGAGCACCTAATACGCCCTATTTTGTTTGATAAGGGAAATGCATAAATACATGTTAATTCTTTTATTTAGGAAGTTACTTTAGTAAATTAGCTAACGTGCATGGCATATTGCTAAAACACTAAGTACTCTTATACGAGTGTTCTCAGAATTTTATAAAACTGATGTACTTCAACTGTAATAAAGTTAATGTTTATAATTAAATGTTTTATTTTTAAAAACTAATTTCTGAGGGCCCGTATAATAACTTTCGTGCTAAATTATTTTTATTTTAAACTAGGAAATGAATAAATCATGCAGAACATGCAGTAGACTTTTAACCTTGAGACCGCTTGCGGTATGTTACGAAATTATCACGCAAACAGTAATTCAGTTATTTAGTATGTGCACACATTATCGGGAAGTTTAATAACACGCATTTACATTATTTCCCAGAAAAATTAAGAAAAGCTGGCAAAAGTTTTTATTTTACAAGGTTCCTAATTTGATTAAGGTAAGTATTGTGCCGTTTTAACTATTCTAGTTTTTTCTTAATACACATCCAACGAACCAGTTGTTTGGTTTGGTATAAAACAATCAAGTAACGCGGTGTTGCCAGACGTAAAAAGATCATTTCTCTGCTAGTTTCCATTGAATAGCCTTATATTTTTCCACTCGGGTTTTACAAATAATAATTCAAGTACGAACATTTTAAATACATAATTCATTCGTGATGACTTATTAATTTAAATTAATTTTTCTCGCGACTGGAAATAAAACGCAGTTCGTATACGGTTGGATTAATGAAATTTTATTAATTTTTCGTAGTTAGATAGATTTAGGTTTTGTATATTCGAACGAATTATTTGACAGGTAATAAATTGCCAAGTAGACGAATAATGACTGACAAAGATTTCATTTTCCGTTTTTATTGAATCCAACCGTACCTGGTTTTCGATACTTAATGTATTATCTGTTTCAATTTATAAAACAGTAGGATAAGCCATCATTTATTTTTGTTACGTAGACACTTCCCGTGACACATTTGAAGGAAGGGAAGTAAGGACTGTCACAAATTTCAAAGCAAATTTCCGTCTATTTTGTTCTGAGAATCCAAAAGTAAAATAATTCAAAATGTTTTCATTGAATCTCTTAACAAATAATCATAATAATCGAGCATTAATGAGTTAACTGATAGTTATCTCAAGAAAAACTTGTAAAAACACAAAATCTCAAAAACGCTGATATTTTGTTTTTCTTTTTCTTTGTTTACTTAGTAACACCATAGCAACAACAAACACAAATATCTAGTTCGGTAAAAAATTAATTGCGGCAATAAGTATATGTCAAGATTGCTTACTCTATCTGCATTTTTCAAATCAAATCAACTGATTACTTTCTTCTAAGTTATGCCACGACAAGGAAAAATCTGCAGTGCTATTTGGTGAATTTAAAAAGCAGTCAAGAAACCAACACGTATAAATACATAATATTCGTTTTGTATTTTAAATATTTTTACTTTAAAAAAAGCTAGGTCAATTGCATAATCTGGTTATCGGCAATCTTGCTTCCGTTTTTTATACACTTCCTGCTTTTTGATAAATATAAAAAACAAAACTTCACCCGAACAGGACCGGATTAGAACTCAATACTCCCCTGATGTAGTGTTCCGTTTTTTTTCCTATGATGCACTTGTCTAAAGTTAGTAAAGAGAATCCCTAAAATTGGGTCTTAATAGCCCTTTCAATGATCGATTTTTAACGCTTCCTATTCTATAATACTAAGCAGTTTTCATAATCAATAGGTTGTGTTTGAATTTTTTAAAGTGCCGCCAAAATACAATTAATTAGGTTAGTACGAGAAACGTGATGTGTAATTTTGTCATCTAATGACTATTTTTTTACTGGTTGTATCTGGAATTTGGTCTGCGTAATCATCTAATTAATTTTAAAACTGTTAATCTTTAAGGTTGTTTCATTTAAATTGTCCATTTTACAAAACTGGAAGACTAGAATTCGGTTAACTCCCTCTGTTGATTTATTTTGAAATCATTACATTGTAATCGGTATTCTTTAAATATTCCTCGTTGTCCTGTGTAAAGATCTCATTTTCATTGCATAGTTATCTAAAAATCCTAATTGAATTAAAAAAAGTATAAAATGGGTCGAAAATCATCGATTCTATTTTAAATCTACACTTAATTCTACCCATTTGAATTCCTGCACATTATTGTATTGTTTCTTGCGGTTTGATATACTCAATTAGCGAATTTCAGAGCGAATGGTTGCGTTTTATTGTTAGTTTCTTTTGTGTAAAATTCGCTGAAACATAGATTGATTAAGTATTTTTTTTTGTTTTTGTAGTGAGCACAGACTCAAGAAGAAACAGAATGTGTTCAATGAGCTCCAAGAAAAATTAATTCTTTTGGACCCAGTTTGGTAAACCTCAAAGCTTATTTGTATCAAAGTTTGTATTTAGGATGTTTATAAAATAGAGGAAACTTCTTTTAAGTTAACATAAAATTACCCGTTTTCGAATTTTGTATTTTCTTTTTTGCCCTGCTGACATCATCAGAATTTTAAAACTCTAATATCGTCTACACCTCAGAAGATTCTAGATGATGTCCGAGTTTAGTATGAGGAAACGGCAAAATTCTTCGCTAGTTCCCTGCAGCTGCATAATTTTCTAGCAATAATACGTAGAAACACCAAAATGCTAATTAAATTCAAAGAATTTAAAGTTTCAATTTGTAAACTTTTGTTTATTTTGTAAAAATGCTATCGCTATCTCGTGACTTCTCTTATGACGAGTCTTCTATGTCTTATATGTGACATATCTTTGAGTACACTTTATATTCTTTGCAGCTTCTGGCAGTGACACATTTTTTGTCAAAGTTCTTCTTTCTTCAGATGCGTTACCAGAAGAAAAAGTGGAATTTTACTTTCCCAGCTTTTGTTTAATTTATCTATTGAACAGTAATATTATTTTCATCAGAGAGATCAGATTCACTTTTGCTTGGATTTTTAGAATTTCAATAATCTTTGCCTACAAGTATCATAGGCCATAGGATTTCTGGGTCCTTTGGTCTATTGAACCTTCAGGTCTATAGGACCATTTGGATTTCTTCGATCTGTCAGGCTATACGGGTCTGTCGGGCCTTTAGGAGTTCTCGGTCCTTCGGATCTATCGGACCTTCAGGTCTATCGGACCGTTTTTCTTTGGCCTGTCAGGCCATACGGGTCTGTCGGGCCTTTAGGACTTCTGGGCTCTTTGTTCTATCGGATCTTCGGGTCTATCGGGCCTGTCAGGCTATATGACTTTGTCAGGCCTTTTGGACTTTTCGGCCCTTCGGGCTTTTCGTACTGGTCGGCCCTCTCGGGCCGATCTTGAAGTTATCGAGTTTTTCTCGCGCTGCGTCAAGTTCATCCCCAGTCGGGCCAGGCCTGGAAACCTTGTCCTGTGCAGTCGCTTATGCTTCACGAACCAAATCCAACATGGAGTGCATATATAGCGCTACCGAAAAGGAGCGGTTGGCGATTGTCTGGGAAGTAAAATATTCTCAGCCGTATTTATACGGGAGAAAATTCAAATCTACACTAACCACAGACCCTTTGTGTGGCTATCTAAACTCAAAGAACCAAATGCAGGGTTAATCCGCTGGCGTCGGAATCTGTAATGCAATTACGACGTGATTTATAAAAGGGGAAAATACAACTCCAACGCACATGCTTTGTCCAGAATCCAACTCGAACGTCACTTGGACGAGCTAAACGCCATTGCCATAGAAAATCAGTCAACCGCCAATAATGTAGACCGATAAATATCTAATCTCTGTGAAATAAGCTATACTTACAACAGTGGGACAAGTGTGAGATCTGTCAAAATAAAAATAAAGAACATTAAATTTTAAAACACAGCAAGCTTAAAACAAAGAAACAGATTGTTCACATTTTTGTATAAAATTCTTTCTAAACGATATCAAAATGTAAATTATAGATCGTTAGAAGAATGTTACATTCTTCTGCAAAATTGGAAAAAATGTTGTACATAACTCGCTGGAAAGCGTCTTCATAGTTAAGTTTACTTACCATAAGAATCTGATAATCAACATCCATCGTTTCGCTCTTACAGTCGGACGCGATTAGGGTCCGCCCTAGGCAAGTCATCATCTGGCGGCTTTTCACTAATTACCCAATAAGAGGGAAGCAATGGGGACCAAAGTTGAAAATTCTGCACTTTTTGAAAGCAAAAGATCAGAATAACTCGACAATGATTTCGGCCAAACTTGGAGAGTAGGTGAAGCATAAGGTTCTACAACTATAATGTACGCACGAAGCAAACGCGGTAACACCTAGCGGCAAAAATGGACAAAATCAACTGGCGCCTTATGGACAAGCCTAGCGACCTGGGACCAAGCGCGTTGTGTTGTAGGTTCTCTAAAGAATGCTTTGCCCTAGGCAGTTTTAAATTTGGACCCATATGAGGGGTGGTAGTGGTAGGGGTGGGGTTTCTTAAAGATATCGAAACAGCGTTGCAGCAATTTGGTCGCTAGAGGACGTAACAGGTGAAACCCAAACTAGCTCCTAGCTCGAAAACCATAATAGTTACGGGCATTTGGTTTTTGTCGTGCAAAGTGGATTTGCGAATATTATCAGCCAGTGGAAAATGAATCTTGCAACCTTTACCAAAACAGTCTTGATGGTCCGATCGACATAATATCCGGGATATGTGTTCTATGAGTGCTTCTCTACCTCTCGAAAGCTGCCGGACTCAAGTCGGTTAATCTCGCACTTTTTGCCGTGGGGTGCCGGGATGTCCACCTAAAAAAACGCGTAACTCAGTAGATTATGGGTCGATCTAGTTGGATTTTTTTTCTCCATGAAGAAAAAGGTCGAGGCAACAAGTCTAGGTGGATGCCAACAGTGTGCGCTCGCTTTTAGACCCGTGGTTCTACAGACTTTTTTCATCTTTCAGGTCGAAAATACAAAAAACAAACAAACAGTGAAAATGCGGCCATGGAACGGACGCCCTTCGAGCTATTGGGACCAATTTTCTGTAAAGTAGTTTAGTGCACTATATGTGACTAAGCAAATTCGAAAATTTTTCAAAGAAGCCTAAGAGGTGCTCGGTTTCCTTCAATCCCCTCTAGCATCGCTATTTCTAAGTAATTAATGTTGAGATTTGGCATGTAGCTCTTCTAAGCGTTTGTGCCTTTTGTACTGTAGAATGATCTTCAGAGATATAAAGTTTTAAAATTAAAAATTAAAATTAAGAGCTTAAACATTGCAAAGAGAAGGTAAAAATATTTAAAAAGTGTAATATGTTTTCTTTTTCGAAAAAACACTTCTTTTACCTGAAAATTGGATTATATGATATGGAGGCTTTGCGGGGAGATAATATCTTGCTGTCTTGAATATTTGATTCTTATGAAAAGAGCTGTACCAAGAGTTTTAGTAGGCATGGCACGTATGTAAGGAAGCGATATGGGTGGCAATTAATGCATAATCTTTTTCTTTGCGAAATTTCTAAAATATTTTCCATAACACAGAGTTTCTTGCTTTGCTTACATTAATTAAAAATAAGATGGTCTTATTTCCATGTCTTGTTCATCTACAAAACGAAACACTTAGGATTACTTGTGTAAATTAGAAAAATCTGTTTTTAAAATAAGAAATAACGCAATCAAACAAAAAACGTATAAACACGCAAAATTGCGCAATATATTTACTCGGTATCCAAGGAAACAAAAACAAAATTCAACGTTTATTTGTGTTTTGTTAAATTACAACCAATAGTACACCTTGGAAAAATTCTCACTTTGTCACCTTAGATACGTAGGTACTGGCAACACGATTCTTAACGAAAAATTAAAACAATTCTTGATTTTTGTATAAAAACGGTAATAAGATATTGTAAATAATATTAAATCGATTGTTTTTCTTTCAGACTATAAAGATGAAATTAAACATTTGCACAATAAATGTGAGAACCCTTAAATATGATGAGTATGTTATGGAAATGGAGAAAGCGATCGAAAAGTTTAAATGGGACGTGATAGGAATGTGTGAAGTTCGAAGAATGGGAGAAGAAATATATGAAAGAAAAACCGGACATATTCTGTATTCAATGGGAGTAGTGAAAGGCACCGCGGGAGTGGGTTTTTGGATAAATAAAAAATTGAAAAGCAGCATACGACAGTTTTGGGGAAAATCTGATAGAGTGGCTTCAGTGATTTTACAATTAAATAATGAAGAACGTCTAGCAATTATTCAAGTTTACGCACCGACAGAAAGCGCGACGCTTACAGCCAAACGAAGATTTTATGAAGACTTAGAAAAAGTTTTGTTGAAGTTGCAAAGTAAGTCGGATAATATAATAGTAATGGGAGACTTTAATAGTAAAATAGGTCAACGCAAGGAGGAAGATGGTCATATAATGGGACGATATGGATATGGTGAGAGGAACGGCTCTGGAATAATGTTAGTAAATTTTGCGAAAAGACACCAGCTTTATATTTCTAACACGTTTTCTAGCAAAACAAAAGGAGGAAGGTGGACATGGAGACCGCCAAGTGGGAAATATAGAAATATGATAGATTATATATTGATAAACAGTAAAAGTATGAATGAAGGAAGCCAAACGGAAACTGTAAATAAATTAGAAATGAGTACAGACCATAGAATGGTGAAAACTACATTAATGATAGACATCAAAGTTGTAAAAAGAAATGATGGTATAAAATATGAAAATGTAGAAATATTCTGTGATAATATAAAGCAAATATTAGTAAAAACATTTGCCGAAAGGGAAATAAATCATGATGCGTATATGTTTCAGTTTTCACACCAGACTAGAGAATTAATAAAAAAGAGAGAAACTCTCAAAAGACAACCTGGAGCTAAAAATAATAAAGAATTTCTTAACATTTATAAAAAGATAAGGAAAGGGATAAAAAATGATATAATAAAACACGAAAAAGAATTAATAGAAAAAACTTTCGAAGAAACCGGTTCTATTAAGATAGTGAAAGAAAGGTTGAATTATGGAATTCAGTGGATAACACACTTAAGAAATAAAAATGATCATCTAGAAAGGGACAGAGAGAGAATAATGGAATTAGCGACAAACTTTTACGAAAGTTTTTATGGATCAAGAATCAGATTTAAAAAAATAAAGCAAGAAACTTATGAAAATGAACACGCAGAGGAAATACAAGACATCGAAGATAAAGAAATACAGATTGCTATTAAATCTTTAAATAAAAATGAATCATCTGATGGGGTAACAAGGCTCATGCTCAGGAAGATGATTCCGGAGGAGTACAAACAAATAAAGAACCTATTCAATACCATACTACAAATGGAAGAAATTCCTCGGCAATGGAAATCGTTTGTGGTAACGCTCGAGTATAGAGGAAATGATAGAGATCAGATAGAAGATTATAGGCCAGAAATGGCATTAGCTAATCTTTATAAAATATTCGCTACGATAATAAAAAATAGAATAAAAGATCAACTTAATAATGTTAAGCTAACTGAGCAAGTAGGGTATATGAAACGTTATTCTTTCTTGGACCATTTACATATATTAAATCAAATTATTGAAAAACATAAACATTATAATATTGATGTCCATATAGCATTTATCAAATTCTCTAACGCTTATGATTGTTTGGAACACATAATAGTACAAGAAGCATTAACCGAGTTGGGAATTCAAAACAAGTACAAAAAATTAGTGCAAGAAATCCATAAAAACTGTACTGCAAAGCTAAAATTGGAAAATGAAGGGAGAACTTTTGCATTAGAAAGAGGAGTGAGATGGGGAGATCCTCTTTCTCAGAGTTTACTCGCGGTAACCCTAGAAAGGGTTTTTAGAAATCTAAAATGGAAAGAAAAGGGAATCATGGTGGAAAGTAAAAGACTGAGTAATCTACGTTTTGTAGAGAACGTAACTTTATTTGCAGAAGAAGGTCCAAAACTAAAAAATATGTTGCAAGAGCTTTTGGAAGAAAGTAAAAAAGTTGGGTTAACCATGAACTGTAGCGATATAACACTTCTATCCAATAAAAGATCTCCCGATATAGAAATAGAAGGTACAGCAATCAAGTATAAAGACAAAGCAATTTATTTAGATCAGTTAATATCGTTTCAAGCTAGAATGGATCAGGAAATCGCCAGAAGGATAGATAAAACTCGAGAGGTTTTTGCATCTTTGAAACAGATTCTCACTAGTCAGATTTCTGAAACACTAAAAGCAAAAATGTTTAATAATTACATAATACCTGTGTTGACATACGGTGCACAAACGTGGACGCTAAATAAAAAACAGACACGAAAATTAGAAAAAGAACAAGAATCTATCTTAACTACAATAATAAGAAACATAAATGATATTGACACAATCGATGTAGTTGAAAAATGCAAAAGATTAAAATGGAATTGGGCTGGGTGCGTAGGTAGGATGGATAAAGGCAGATGGACTTATATGACAACAATGTGGATACCAAAGAATGTTAACAGAAGAAGAGGAGTCGCTGTAAAGTGGTCAGATGAGATAGAAAAGGTCGTAGGTGAAGAATGGTGGCGCGAAGCAGAAAATAAGAAACACTGGGAAAAGAACAAAATAAAATTTGTCAAGAATACATGATGAGCCAGATTCTAGGCAAAAAGGAGTTCATAGTATAAATAATCTCAAAGCTGGGAAATTCAAATCGGTATTAGAAGCCCCGCTAGCGCAATGCAAAGATTGTCGGTAACACGCTTCTGGTACTTAAAAAAATGCCACTTTTGAATCCCCCTGGTGAAATTATTTTTTTATTTGAAATTTGCAAAGAAATATTTAAAGTTTCAAAACAACTCTTAAATAAATTAAATTTTTATTTAAATCAAAAACAAAAATTTAGAAAAATTAAGAAATAAATAGATATTACACGTTGATGCATAAAAAAGTAACGCAAATTTGATAATTTATTAAACAGAATGTGAATACAATATTTTAAAAATATTTTTCAGTATGTTCTCCTCTATTCTTGTAGATTAACCTGCAACGTTTAGGCCAAGCTGCAAAAGCTTTGTTAATTAATGATTGGGGTATTTTTCTAGTTCATCCTGAACTGCCTTTTGAAGGCCACATAAAGTTCTGATATTTCTATTATTTACTTGTGACTTTAAGTAACCCCATAAGAAATAATCGCAGGGTGTGCAGTCTGGAGACGATGGTAACCATTGCTCCGGTTCGATAAAGGTGACATTTTGTTCTCTTAAAAATAGGAGCGTTGCTTTAGCACGATGTGCTGGTGCTGAGTCCTGGTGGGAAATATTGTCATTTGATGGATACAGAGTTTTAGCATCTCGAAGAAAAGGCTTCAGAACTTTATTCACATAATAGGAAGAACAGATTTTAGCTTTTGGTTCAATGACAATAGGCTTTGTCGGCCCATTTGCTGACAAACCAACCCACATCATTATGCCTTGTGGATGCGCGACAGATTTGAAAACAGCAGTGTCACATCGTTTTTTTTTCTCTTGAAACATATTGAACTTCATGTTTTCCCCTACAGGTATGTAAATAAAACTAAGCTTCATCTGATGTAATGACGTTTTTCCATCCACCGTGTTCCAGACGCATGTACATCTTTCAAGATCGTTTTAACTTCTTTTGTTGAGTCATTTTGGAGATTTAGTGACATTTCGGTTTTTTAACCAGCTGCTTATGGAATTTTTTTAAAAAACGACAAATAGTTGTTTGATTTACGTTATTTTCAAATGCCAATGTTCTTTGCGTCGGTGGATCCTCTTCTTCAACTTGTTTAATTATATTACGTTTCTGCAGATTTGACAATTTGCACTTGCGACCTTTGGTTTCTAATTTATCCGTGTCTCCCACAACACTCTCTTTAGATTTTTTAATCTACCTTATTTGGTTCATTGTTTAAGCAACTTTCTTATTTTTAAAATAATTTATTATAGCCCAATACGGCCATTTCATTTTTAAAAAGCCTAGAACTTCACACTTTACTTCTACACTCAACTTCATCTTGATATGTTGTATGTTTTGTTTATCCGCACGTCAGCAACTAGATTGCCAGTTGATAATCAAGTTTCCATGTAAACAATATTTTTCATTGTTACATTATTACAGTAAATCAAGGAAGAATTTGTGTGATGTTTTTATGCATCAACTTGTATATGTTTTATAATTTTATTTAAAGTTTTAGAATTTCTTTAAATTGTAGTTAACCATGAACTGTAACGATATAACACTTCTATCCAATAAAAGATCTCCCGATATAGAAATAGAAGGTACAGCAATCAAGTATAAAGACAAAGCAATTTATTTAGATCAGTTAATATCGTTTCAAGCTAGAATGGATCAGGAAATCGCCAGAAGGATAGATAAAACTCGAGAGGTTTTTGCATCTTTTTAACTGAAACGTTAAACAAAATAGTGAGTTTTGTGATAATTTAGATATAGACATGTTTTATATTTATTTTTCATAATAAATTGTGTATTATCTGGAGAAATTGTATTTATTTGTATCTGATAGGATTATGCGTCCAGAACGAAATTAGATGTTAACAATGAAGATGAAACATACTCCTACACTATAATTTATTGAATCCAAAAAGAAGTGTGATTGTGCAATGAGTTGTTATTTGGTTGTTGACTTAAGTGCGATTTGCACCTTTTGATTACAAAATGTCATCAAAATTCTTTGTATTTTACTAAAGAAAATTATATACCACCAAGTAAATAACCAAGGCTACCTACAACTTCAGGCCAACGCATCACGTGACAACGGCCAAAATAGTGGTTGAGAAATTCTAAATAGTGGTTAGAGAGCAGTGTGCATTTGACCACGGAGCGGTAAGGTCGTATGTGCGGTCGTGCTCCTGCTAATGGAAATAAAAACATTTTTAGGAGGATTCAAGTTTTGTAATTTTATTATGTGCAATATTTTTAAGCATCTGTATTGAATTTCTATACATTTTAGAATAATTATTGAGACATTTATTACACATTACTGTAATGGCCTTTTCTGTTAATTTATTGCTAAAATTGCAATCAGACATATTGATAGAATGGTTTATTTTATGATACTCTAAACAAAAAGTAAATAAGGTTCTTCTTGATTAGGTAGTTGCAGGAATTTCGTTTCAAATTTGTTGGAAATTAACGCATTAAATATTTGAATGCAATTTTGACAAAGTAAAATTAAGTATTCTGTTGGAAATTTAAGACCACCTCTATCAATATTTTGCGTACATGAAAAGTAATCAGCTAATCACAATTAGTTGTGGGAATTTATAACACAAGTGGAAGGCATCCTCAACGGAACCGCAACTCTGCTATTGAGAGAGAGAGAGAATCAACGCAAATGCCACCGTAGGTGGCTGCCATTTAGGAAATTTAATTCCTCTATGACTGGTGAATTTGGAAAAAAAAGTAGTCGTCAACATCATATCAGGCACCAAGCAGTCCGCACGCCCGTCAACGGCGATGATGATCTGGTAGCGACGGTGGAGCAGGCCGGAAGCAGGGTCTTCCAGGATCCCCGCCGATGCTGGTGACCCATTTTGGAGTGGAATGCCCAAGGACAGCCAGCGAGCCGTCACACAGTGACGACGATTGTGGAAACTCGATGCGGCGGTTCTTTTCAAAACGGTGTTGGTATTGTGTAGTGAGGGGTGTGAGAGTGTGTATATGTTGGAGTGGTGATGTGTGGGTGTCTAGGTGTGCATAGTGTGCCGTGGACTAGTGCAGAAACTGTTCCGGCATTTCCCTTCACCACTAGGGAAACCACGGAAAACCCTAGTGAGAACAGTGTGGCGGGTGATTAAGGAATGCGGCGTGGAGGAGTTGGGATGGGTGTGGTGTGCCGGGAATTACTTGGCGGGAAGTGTAGCGGACAGGCGACGAATTTCCGGGCGCGGTGGAATTGGTACCTTGAGGAGCCTCGGGCTGAAGGGTTTGGGTGGGAAAAGGAATTAGGTTGGTCGCGGCCCGGTAGCTACCCGGGCCGGTCGGAAGAGGCTCACATGAGTGGATGATGGTGGCCGGGCCTACGCACCCCTACGCAGGCTCCGGTTGGTTGGGGAGCGGCCGTTGATCCATCTACTGCATCTTGGGTTGGGTTGGAAATGTGGCGGTCGCGGCCCTCAAGCTCCCCAATTCTTGAAGACTGACGGTCGGGTGGGATGATGCAGCAGTGCGACCTCAAGTCGCCCTGTTGGCGGTAGAAATTGGGCCAGGTCTGTGCCCCCCAATACACAGACTCTGGAGGGTGGGATGGCGGTAGCCCCCGACTACCGCGCTGTTGGTTGAGCCCGTACTATTCGTCACCGATGCACTACACTCGCGCTGGAGACCGGGTCGACTGCCTTGCTTCGCACTCGAGGCCGGACGTCTGCTATTGGAGAGATAACGTAGTTAAATATGCGAGCTGCTAGGCGCGAATCGGGGCTTGAGAACCGTGACCGCCACACATCCAACCAAACCCAAGATGCAGTAGATGGATCAACGGCCGCTCCACCACCAACCGGCGTCTGCGTAGGGGTGCGCAGGCCCGGCCAT